>PVKV010009612.1:0-80153 GCA_004027835.1 Alouatta palliata | reverse complement strand
CATGAGAATGTGTGTGAGTGCATGTGTGTGCTCATGGGTGTGAGTGCATGAGAATGTATGTGAGTGCATGTGTGTGCTCATGAGTGTGAGTGCGTGCTTTTGGGGAGGAGGTAGAGAATTGGATAAGGTAACAACTGTGAACGACCAGCATTGGGGCACAGAATTAGTGTGGTGGCTCATGCCTATAATCCAGCATTTTGGGAGGCCAAGGTGGGAGGATCACTTGAGCCCAAGAGTTTGAGACCAGCCTGGGAAGCATGGCAAGACCCCATCTCCACCAAAAAAAAACATTTTTTTTTAAAGAACAGAAATAAATGTTTTTAGTCTAAAGAATCTGAGAGAGACCCTGAAAGGTGAAATAGTCCAGGGTCCCTCAGCCAGGATCCTGATTCCCCTTTAGAAGAGAACAGATGCACAAGCACTGATGCATAGTAGATGCTGAGTAAACACAAGCTCCCACATCTCTTCTCCAAACTAGATTTCTTCCACGGCTCACTGTCATTGGTCCGAAGAATGCAGCCACTATACCGTGTTATTGGCAGGATCGTGGGCATGACTGAGTTCCTTTCTGATGGGGTGGGAAGGCTGAAGGGTGAGTTTGGAAGGGCTCTGTTCCCTTCATCTCAGTCCTTTCCCCACTCGCATTTCACCCAACAGTCATTTGGTTTTTGAGCAGTCTGTTCCTGGAAAGCAGAGGAAAGTAACAGATTGATGCGTCGACTGCACGTGGCCAAGTGATTTATTTTTAATGTGACCAAACGAGACACACACCTGCCTGTGGAAACGTAATCACTTTGAATCATCAGGGACTCAGCCATTTAGGCAAGGGAAAGACAGAGAGGAAACAGAGGACACGAGGGAAGAGAGGAGAAGGGAGAGAAAGAAAGGGGAGTCAGGGGAGCAGAGACAGAAAAGAAGAGATAAGAAGGGGCTGGAAGAGAGGGAAGGGGAGAGAAGACTGGGCCAGCTCCCTAAAAACGTTGATTTCAGCAGCATCAGTGAAGCACCCTCAATTGGCCCAAATGCCCCTGGTTTAGGTTTGCTGATGCCTGAAATTTCATAATTAGACTTTCATCCCTATGATTTAACAAACACATGGCATGTTCTCCACTAAAGGTTAAATGCAACAGAAGTAGTGCATCAGACCACATCAGTCTTTTCACCTCAGTGAGAAAGAGTTGATAGCTTTTATGAAAGCAGGAGTTTTTCTATGGGTTCAGTGGTATTAGTTCATTTTGCATTCCTATAAAGGAATACCTGAGACTGGATAATTTATAAAGAAAAGAGGTTTATTTAGCTCATGGTTCTGCAGGCTGGATAAGCATGGCACCGGCATCTGCTCAGCTTCTGGTGAGGCCTCAGGAAGCTTTTACTCATGGCAGAAGGCAAAGGGGGAACAGGCAGGTCACATGGCAGGAGAGAGAGCAAGACAGAGAGGAAGAGGTGCCAGGATCTTTTAAACAATCAGATCTCACCCTAAGAGAGAAAAAAACACACTCATTACCACAAGGAGGCCACCAATCCATTCATGAGGGATCCACCTCCTGACCTAACACTTCCCACCAGGCCCCGCCTCCAACCCTGGGATCGTACTCCAACATGAGATTTGGAGGGACAAAGATCCACTCTATATCAGGCAGCATTAGAACAAAGTTTATGGGAGTCACCAGCGAAAGCACAGAGAGAAACTTTGGGGGCTGTGGGGACTTTCTCCTTCATGGCTTTTCTTAATTATAACATCTACCTTTAAGAGCATTTGTTGTGTCCAGGCACTGTGGGTGTGACCCATTACATGTACTGTTTCATTCCATCTTCCCAACAGCCCTGGAGTTCTGTGCTGGTGTTCTCGTCACTCTCCGGGTGAGGGAACTGAAGCCCAGCCCGTCGTCATCTGTCTCAGTCCTCTGAAAGGAAGCTCCAGATACAGCAGAGTTTCTCATGGGACGCCCCTTCTGCAAGCCTCACCAACAGTGCCTTGCTTGCAGAAGGCACTCAGTAAGTATGTGCCAACAGAGGGAAGTGGCAGGGATGGGACATGAACGGTCTAACTCCATAGCATTTGCCACAACTTTCTCCCAGGTAGTCCATTCCCTTCTCCCTGCTTCTCACCCGAATAGTATACGAAATTAATAAACCACTGACTTTGGGAGGTTAAATGTCCTCCATCACAGCTCCCTCCTCTATCTCCCTGGGTCAGCACCAGGCACTGGGCAGTCAGACTGCTCTGCTCTGTACTGCTCATTGTCTATTTCCAGATACCTTTTCCCAGTTAGGCTGTAATGCCTTTGAGGGACGGCACAGCAGCCCTGCAGAGCCTTCTGGGGGGAATGTATGAGTGCTTCTGAAAGCAACATTATATCTTTGTGTTTTCTATTAATACAGATTGTGGTAGGTTGTTTTCTTGAATTTTATGTCAATATCTTTCACCCTGCCCCTAGCATTTGGTACAGTAGCACATGAAGGAGATTATAAAGTCATAAATTGGGAGGGCATCAGATTGATAACTTTCTGAAGATTGATAATATCTAGTGTGGGCACGGATGGGGGAATTGGATACTCATACATTGTTGGGGAGGCTTTATAGGAGGCAAATCATCAATAAGTAACAGTGGATGAAACAAGATAAAAGCTTTATTATTTTTTTCTCATACAAAAGTCTAAGCTAGTAGAAAGTCCTGGGAAGAAGGCTGGCTCAGCTCCACAAGGTTATGCGGGGACCCAGGTTCCTTCTATAGACATTGTACCACCATACCCAACGGTGTTACCTGCATTGCCTGGTGGAAGCTGACTCCCACCACCAAATCTGTTCTCTGAATAGATTTCTCCATGGGGAAAGCAGAAGTACAGCAAACAGCTTATTTTAAGGACCTGATTCAAAAATTGTACACAATACTTCCCATTGGCCATAACTTAGTTACATGTCCCATGTAGCAGCAAGGGAGGCGGAAAATATATTCTCAACTCATACCCGCCTGAAACTTAGGAGATTCATTGCTAAAAGGAAGAAAAGAGAAAACGGATATTAGGGGGACAATGACCAGTTTCTAACACAAACAGGAGGAATTATCAAAGTTAAAAGTGCATATATCACTAGACCCAGCAATTCCAGTTCTAGAATTATATTCTAAGGAAATAGTCACACAACTACACAGAGATTATGTATAAGATTAATACTAGTGGTTTTAAAATACGTTCACAAATTCTTTGATACCCTTCCCTTCACAAAAGGGCTACTACAGTTAATGACTTACTCCTAATGACTACAGTGTGGCCAAGGTGACAATGTGTGACTTGAGAGGCTGGTCGTAAAAGGCCCTGTGCTTCTACTTTGGTCTCTCGAATGACTGGCTATGATGGAAACAGCCACCATGTTGTGAGGACACTCAATTAGCCTTGTGGAGAGACCCACATGTGGGAGAAACTGAGGGCTCCCACCAACAGCCCACGTCCACTTGCCAGCCCTGAGAGTAAATAGATCCTCTGGGCCTAGTCAAGCCTCAGGTGACTGAAGCCCCAGTCAACATCTCGACTGCAATCCCATGCAAAACACTGAGCCAGAAACCACCTACCCAAGAAGCTCTAAATTCCTGACTGGCAAAAAATGTGAGAGATTACGAATATTTATTATACTTTTAAGCCACTAAGTTTTGGAGTATTGTGTTAGGCAGCAGTAAGTAACTAGTACAATAATTATTGCTTCCTGTTTGTAATAACAAAATAGAAAATAAAAAATTTTTGAAAAGAAACACCAGAAATATCAATAATGGGAGGTTAAATAACCTATGGGAAATGAGAAATCCACAGTTTGGAATTTGCAGCTATCAGAAAGAGATAGAGTTATCGCATAAAGACTTGTATGTTCTGTCATTTACAGCTCCTAAGACATTAGTACATGAAAATGACAATCTGAAGAACCCTTACTGGATGGTCTCCATGACATAAAACTGCAAACAAGTTACGTGTACATGTACATATGTGCATATGTGCAATAAGCTTATATTTGTGCATATCCAAATGTGTACTTTCACATACGTGCAAATGCATGGAGTAGGAGTGAATGTTGCATACTAAACGGCAGGCAGTGGTTTTACGGGGGAGGAGGGAAGTGGAATGGGGGAGGGGAGTTGCAATAAGGTGTCCACATTTTACTTTGTAATCTCCTGCATTGTTTCAGCCTCTTACAATGAAAATGCATTTGCATATTCCCTGTGTGATAAAACAAAGAAAATCAGAAAAAGAGAAAGGCAGGCAGATAGCAGAGCTGGAAGGAAGACAAGATACATAGAAACGGCATTTTACCTGCTGAGTCCTGACTACTGGCATCTTATTTTCCTTGTTTGTTTGTTTTTCCTTAGCATCCCAACATAGAAAACAGACACTTCGTTTTAGAGTAACGGCGAGGAACTGCCTCGCGGCGGCCTTCGCTCACCCTCCTAGGGTGCTCGGAGGTGGGCTGTGGAGGGGGACCTTGGGAACTGCCCGACCTCATTCGTAGGTTTTCCCGCTGGAAGTGCGCTCAGCGTTCGGAACGGGCGCGGGCGGGAGTGTCTACAGCCTGGGAAAAGGGCCGCGGTGGGGAGCCCGGAGCGGGCTGGGTGTCGGGAGCGCTCTCGCTGCGCGGTGGGGGGACAGCACACCGCCCCGGGAGTCCCCAGACGCGGGAGGTCCCTGCAGATTTCGCATAAAGGGAGGAATCCCCAGGGAGGAATCGGGTCCAGGGCACAAACAAGATACTGGAGGAGGTGGCACGGAGAGGACTGATTCGGTTGGCAACCCTACTGAGGTCCTGGCCGCTCGGGGCGGGAAAGCAGGCTCCTGTCTCTCTAGGGTCCAGCTTCACGATCACCGCGTTTGTCCTCGCCCTGCCAGGACCTCCCCAGCGACGGGAGCTTGGGTGGGGGACCCTGGACCCCAAGCCAAGGCTGAACTGGTGGGCCAAGCCCGGGCAGCAGCCAAGTCCCCGACTCTTTCACTGCTTCTCCCGCAGGCTGAGCAGAAAGCCAGGAAGGGGGTGGATTCCGTCAACGCAGCCGCACCGGCTCCTTTGCGCTGAACGAACGGAGGTCCCCGGGAAAGCGGTGAGACGAAGAGAAAGGGGGACGTTTCGCTACCCTGTTGTTAATGCTTTAATAACTCCTCGTTGCCCTAAGGAGCTCACCATCGGAACCTAATTAGGACCTTTGGAGGCCCTGAAATTACAAGACCCACTGTCTCCATCAATGTAATTAAAAAACAAAAAACTTCAAATGGAACTTTACCAAAAAGCCGATTTTCTCCTGTGAAATTATTTTAATGGCAACGACAAGCCCTTGCCTTGCCGCACACTAGCCTGCCCAACAGAAGATCTAGTAATGTTTGAAAAGCCAGTTGGGGCTCTCACCTTGCCTCTCGCCTCTTCCTGCACAGGCTGGGGTAACCTGTTTCCAGTTCCTCCGAGGCTGAGTCCTTCCCTGAGTTTCCCACTGCCTGGCACCTCCAGAGCTTCTATTTCCACTTCTCCTTCCTAGCTTTCAGTCCAGGCTGGGTTAGATGCCTTCAGTGCCTTCCCCATCACAGGACTTAGCGCACAGAGTAGGAGAATATTCCTGTTTCGGCACCCTGTCTGTGCTGAGGACTCAGAAGGCAGAGACACCTTGTCTGTTTTGCTTACAGGTATGTTCCCAGAACCTAGCGTGTGGACTGACACGCCCTTTGCTCAAAGAAATACATCAATATTTGAAATTAACCATTTATCCATAGCAAAATATACAGTACAGAATAAAAATGCATGGTGCATTCTGGCCTACGCAGTACATTCATCCCATCACAGTATATTCAGCTTCTCAGCATTTATTGAGCACCTCCTAATGTGCTAGACAGGTTCTACTCAACACACATTAGTTTCCTCATGCTAAAATGGACTTTGTGTCCACGTAACTTTGCTGGAAACCTGAAGGAAACCAATTATCCTGCTCTTTCCCTGGGTGTTTGAACTCGGCGTGTCCGTTCTAACCATAGAAATATCACCAGTGGGCAATGCCAGCAGGATTAGATCTGTGTTTAAAGTTTAGCAGGAAAGCTTTTTGCAAATGTCGACACTACCACTCTGTTTCCTGCAAACCAGCATTCGAATCAGCAGGGCTGCCTTTTCCAGCTCATTGAGAACGACATAAAAAAAAACCCAGCATAATCATTTCTCTAGGAGAAAAATACCAAAAGGCAGAGAGTATGCAGTAACAATCATAGCTGCCTGCTATGTGCGAGGTGCCATGGTTACTGCTTTAGTTACGTTGCCTCCAGTCCTCACAACAAAACTGACAAGTGGGGAAACTGAGGCTTACAGATGTCACACTTCTCCAACTGAGGCCTGAACTTGAGTATTTTCCATAGCACCCCACTTCCTCTGGGGGGAAAAAAATTACCATTGTGCCCAGTTAGGATATAATGTCTTAGAGTGGTAGGGACTTCAGGGACTGGTCATAGGAAAAGAGAATGACAGTACTTCTCATGCCAGGGTTTCCTGGAACTTATATCTTCTTGCCTTCCTCCTCACTTCCCCTTAGAGGCCAGGTGTAGTGACATAATGATTTTGGAAATTTTTGAGCTGAAGGAAGGAAACATTTTCTTCCTTTTATTTAAAGGCAGCTGTTGGAGTGTTTGCATTTTGAGTTCCTGGCATAGCAGCCAGTAGGCTTGATGGGATATCAAAATGAAGTTACTAATGGAAATTATACACTGGGGGCTTTCCAAAGAAACTGCTAAGAGAGAATGGCTTGTGCTAGGTGACTCAAAGTGTTGCATCAAATTATCACAGCTGGGTATTGAGGCCAGGCCCAGCTGAAATGTTACAGTAGGGGTCACCTCTCAGACTTCGCTCTGTACAGGAAGCGTATCCAAGGAAGAGCTACCTCCAAGGCAAAGATATAAAGCCAGACGCAGAAGACACAGTACCTGGGTTAGCTGCCCATCTGTCCCTCGGTGCAGGAGAGATACTTCGTCTTGGACTCAGGCAAGCAGCTGCATACAAGAGCCTGATTCCTGAGCAAGAGTAGGTAGCAAGTTGCCATTTCTAACCTCCAGCTCTTCCCGAGGCAGTGTAGCCCTAGGTTCTCAACCCTGGCTGCCCACTGGCATCATCCGGTGAGCTTTGAAATACAGAGGCAGGACTCATCCCAGATGGATGAAATCGGAATCCATGGGAAAGGGATCCAGCGTCACATATTTTCACAGCCCTCCATGTGATTCTCGCTTGCAGCCAAAGTTCAAAAGCTCTGACACAGCCTCATGTCCTGGATCACAAGAATTACTGGAGCACTCCCTAAAATAGCTTTGTCCCGGCCTCTCTGCTGTAGATCTTGATTCAGTGGGGCTAGCAGGGGCCCAAGATCTCCCTCCTTAACGAGCTCCCTGGTAGTTGTTATGATCAGATGAGCTTGGGTTCCCACAAGTGTAATAAAATGTTACATTCGCGTATCGTCATCACGGTCACCGCTTCCGACATACTACGTTTTTAATTTGTATGCACATATCTCAACCATCATTCAACTGTGAGCTCCGAGAGGGGAAGGACCATCCTATTTACGGGGATGTTCTCAGCATGGAAAAGAATGCAGGCAAATAGTGGGAATTCTGCAGGTGTGTGTTGAATAAATAACTGCATTTTTGTTTGGCATTTTGTCACTTCTGCTCTGTGAACCAGGTTAAGAGTGAGATTGAAACTTTGATAGAAAATGGAAATATAGACAATAATTTTATTTCACTTCCCTTTACAGATCTAAAGTCCTGCTGTTAAAAACAAACATTCCTTCTGTACGGATCTCAATTGCCTTCAGTCATCAAGAGTCTTCAGGAGATCTGAAGACCCAGAGCAAACCAGAAGTGTTGAGGGGGAAAAAAATGTGCAGAAATGTCTGAGAGAAAACCCCCTACCCTTAGACAAATTTTTCTTCTGAAATTTTCTGCTTCATTGCAAGTTTTATGTTGCCAGTTAAGCTGTAGGGCCTAGGCAGAAAATGATACAAAGCATTTTCAGTAAAGTTGATTAAACTGCATGCTTTTATTTATGCATGTTCAGAAAATGTTTATTGTGGAACTACCGTTTTCCAAAAAGTGCCAGTGAGAGCCCAGTGAAAAATAGCACACAGTCCTGCCCTCAGTGACTAGCTTTCCCAGTGAGTGGGAAGCTAAGCATGGAACCAGGCAGTTACAGTGCAGTGTGACAACATGGGTCATCAAACCCGAGATGCCTTCTGCTGTAAGATGCAGCATTAATTTACGTACCACGAAGAAAAATGTTGCCAATGGAACCATAACATGTCACGGATTTTATTATGTATTCTAATTTCAGAGATGTGAAAATGTGACGGGGTGGTAGGGAGGAGAGGGCTGTGCATTTTATTTTATTCTTTATTTATTTTGAGAAGCAGTCTCTTTCTGTCACCCACCCAGGCTGGAGTGTAGTGGCGCAGTCTCAGCTCACTGCAGCCTCAACCTCGTGGGCTCAAGTGATCCTCCCACCTCCTGAGAAGATGGGACTATAGGCGTGAGCCACCATGCCCAGCTAATTTTTTAAACTTTTTGTTGAGACAAGGTCTCACTCCAGTGCAATGGCTTGATCTCAGCTCGCTGCAACCTCCACCTGTCAGGCTCAAGCAATTCTTTTACCTCAGCCTTCCAAGTAGCTGGGACTATAGGTGCATGCCACCATGCCCAGCTAATTTTTTTTTTTTTTTTTTTTTGTATTTTTGGAAGAGACAGGGTTTCGCCATGTTGCCCAGGCTGGTCTCAAACTCTGAGCTCAGGCAATCCACCTGCCTCGGCCTCCCAAAGTGCTGGAATTACAGGCATGAGCCACTGCACCCAACCATAATTATTTTTTAACTTTTTGTAAAGACGATGTCTCACTATGTTGCCCAGGCTGGTTTCGAATTCTTGGGCTCATGTAGTCCTCCCGCTTTGACCTCTCACAGTGCTGGGATTACAGGCATGAGCTGCTGTGCCTGGCCAGAACATGCATTTTAGAACTGATGAAATACGTAGGGTAGATCAGATCCGAAGGACATACAGAATAAGCCAAAGGGTAGGGTATAGGGTGTAAGGGAGACTTGGAAGAAGGAAGTACTGTGCAGAGGGGACAGCTTGTGCTGAGAGGTCTGGAGGGAAGAGGGTAACTGCTTATAGCTCAATAAGACTGGGGTTAGAGCCAGTGGGCTGGAAGGTAACAGATGAGGCTGGAGAGGGAAACAAGGCAGATCATGGCCTGACTTATAAGTAGATGGCCTTAGTCCCAGTTTACACCTGTCGTGCTTCTTTTTGATTTTAAGTGCCCTGGTGGACAATATATCACCCTACTAATAAGCCATTTTTAGATGTGTGCTTTTTATCCTAAGAGAAATGAGAACAATGGAAGGGTTTTAAGCAGAGAGTAACAATCGGATTGTGAAAGTGTGTGTGTGTTGGGAGGTAGGGTGTGTATTGCTTCATTTGAATGTTTTTGATGAGCTAATATGTTCATACAAGTCAACACTTTCGAAAACACAAAAGTGAAAAATCTCCCTTTCACCCTGGCCCTCCTTCCACCCCTTCCTTTCTACCTGATGGCCAACCCAATTTTATTCCCTAGAAGCAACTGATATTATCAATTTCTTGTGTGCCCTTTCATAATTTTGTTTTTCTTTTTTTTTGAGATGGAGTCTCACTCTGTCACCCAGGCTGGAATACAGTGCCGTGATCTCAGCTCACTGCAACCTCCACTCCCAGGTTTAAGTGATTTTCCTGCCTCAGCCTACTCACAGCTGGGACTACAGGTGCACGTCACCATGCCAGCTAATTTCTGTATTTTTAGTAGAGACGGGGTTTCACCATGTTGGCCAGGCTGGTCTTGAACTCTTGACTTCTGGTGATCCTCCTGCCTCAGCCTCCCTAAGTGGTGAGATGACAGGCGTGAGCCACCATGCACGGCCCCTTTCAGACATATTTAATGCATATAGAATGAAATCTTCTTTGCCTTTCAAATGTACCTATTGTTTTCTCTCTAATCCTTTATTTTCATTTAATTTGCCTACTTTCCTTATTCCTCTCACCGTCTCTCGTTGAGTTTCCAAGAGTATGTGTTCCCCTTTTACTGCTTTAAATTTTAGGCTTCATTTTAAGAGTGAAGTTTGGATAGTTTTCCTTTTTTCCTTCACGTCTTCCCTGAGCTCTGGCAGCTCAGGATTCATTTCCTTCCACTGTTTCGTTACTGCTTCCCTGATCTCTCAGGTGTGTGTTGGGAAGGGATTTACTCCTCCTTTGTGGAGGGAATTACTTTGCTATGTTTTCTTAATTTTCTCATTAGAATTTTCATCTGCTCCGTGGCAGTGATTTTTTTTTACGAATCTTCTTTATTTGCTGTTTGCTTTTTCTTTTTCTTTTTTTTTTTTTCTTTTTGTCCTTTGTTTCTTGTCAAAACTTTCTATATATTACTCATTATTGAAGCAGACCGCCCCCACCCCCATCGTGGACCTCAGGTGTGAGAGAGGCTAAGACTGTCTTCAGGTTGACTAAATTTTCCTTATGACCCAGGGTTGATGTAAATTGACTAAGCCTTAAATTCTCTGCAACCAATGGTGAGGATTCTCCAAGGCAAAGTCTCTCCTCCCCTGTTGCCATAGAAACAGACCATTTTTACAACTCTGGCTTGCCTGAGTGCTCAGCCAGCAAGAGCTCATTCCACAGCCCCTGCACCTGTGGACTGCTGCGCACTGCGTCCTGGATTTACTTCCTTCCGCAACGTCTCTGCTGAAGCTCCGTGGCTTTTGGCAACCCTTCTACCTATTTTGTGGTTTACTTGTCTCCTGCTTTCAGTAAAAATGGAAGTTGTGTTTTTATCTCTCAATTCCTTTTTGTTTTTGGATTACTTCCAGAAAATGAAGAGAGGATTACTAACTTTATGCCATCTTCAAATCAGAAGTTCTTAGATTGGTAAGATCACGTTGGCCGTGGCATGGAGAATGGGCTGGAGGCGGAGAGACTGGAGATTGGAAGTCCAGTTAGGAGATTTTTTTCCTGCGCTGTGGAGTTGGTGTTAGGACAGAAGGGAATCCAAGATCCAAGACGCATTTCAGAGGTAACTGCTGAATCTTACTGGCTGGTTAGATGTGTGTTTGGGAGTGGGGGTGGACCAAGAAGAAATGGGATATTTCAGGATTGGCTGCTGGAGGCTGCTTGTGACATAACAGGGAACTGGGCTTCCTGCCTGTTCTGCAGCTTCCTGCTGCATTCCAGCCCGCATCTGTGTGGCTGGGCCCTCTGGGAAGGTCATAGGAATCCTAATGGGGCTATGAGCTTCCCAGCCCTTCCCTTGAAAGTCCCCTGCCGATATCTGAATGAAACTCTTGACTGCTGGAAACTTTCAAGAAAGCCTGAGGCAGTCAGAAGCCAAGTTGTGGTTCCAAAATTTCTGGCCTATTCATCAGGTCTCCCTGATGATGAGACCCGAAGATAAAACAAAAAAATTGCGCACCAAACGCTCTGTGAAATTGTCGATATTCCAGTGTTTCCTGCTAAGTCCTGGCTAAGGAACACAGGGAGGGAAAGGGGCCCTAACAGAAATCAAAAAGCCCACTCCCTGCCTCCACAAAGGCTTTCCAGGTCATGCAAACTGCAAACATTGAACAGAGAGCTTTCTCTCTCAGATTCTCCAGAGGGGGAACACTGATTCTTTTCTTTAATCAGTCTACAATAAGTCCTGAGTAGTAGTGGCTTTTTTTTCCCCCTTAATGTACAACCAGGATTGAGAACTGAGGGCTCCACAATCCCAGAGATGATCAGAGTTCAAGGTTAGGAATGTGCTGGCCCCAGGTCTGTCCACTCTTGTGCAGTGACACAGCTGCCTGCCTGTGTCCAGGATGAAATGTCTTCAGTTCTGTTCTCTGGGGTGACTGACAGCTGTGGGAACAATGACCTAGATACTGTGTCTCCTCCTGGGATATATTTCTTGACTCCCTTTATGTGGTTACAGCCAAACCCAGCCTCAGTGCCTTCTGCATGCAGCTTTGACCACCAGGGGGATATTTCCAGTCCTCTAACAGATGCTGCTCCTTAGCGATGTCTTTGGAAAGTTACCTGCAATTACTAAGCTACCTATTGGGACTCTTAAGGACTTAACTTTAGCAAGAATAATATGAGGTCTTCTGGTCTTTAAGGACCTCCGTTCCTAAAATCACAGAACGATGGCTATGCTCTACAGTGGAATAGTATGCATTCATTTGCAAGGGTGCTTATATAAGACAGGGTCTTTAGGGAGTTTTAAAAAACTTGGGGGGTGGTGCTTATGATATTGTGAAAAAAACCCACAAAAATTGTGTAATTTCATGTACATTAAGAATATATGTAATCAAGTGAAAAGAGACCTCTTCCCTGTGTTCCCCAAGATCCCACACCCACCACTATTTCCCTTCCAAGTGATGAAAGGAGTCGGTAACTTGAGTACAATATGCTGTTTTGTCATGTTAATAAAGAATATCTTGTCATCTGACCTTGGACAGGGAGGATGTAAATGTTCTCTTGGGCTAATAAGGTCAGAGTGTTTGCTCACAGGAAATAGAGTTATGGGTATAGTAATAGGAGGAATATCAATTTCTTATGTGGGCCAAATATTATTTGTGTGATTGTATTTTCCTTCCTGGAAAAGATTAGGTTTTGGAGAATGAGATGTTTTATTTTAGATGCGCCATTGAGTGAAGCAGCTACAGTTTAAGCCAAAGTTTCCCCACCTCCCACCTGGCACCTCAGGGAGCCCCTCCTCCCCACACTTCCCTTCCCAGAGATCCCACCTCTCCTCTCCTGAAGCAGTAGCTGCTGAGGAGAAAGAGGTGAAAAGCTAGAGAGGCAACAGGAAAAGGGGAGACAGGGAAGAGATCCATGCAAAAGACCTTGTGTGGGTCCGTGGGACTTTGTCAAATACCTGCCTCCACCCTCTCATTTCCCACAGTAGGACTCCAATTCTGGGAGACCTGAGGACAGTCTCCTGTTTCTTTTTCTTTTTCCCTCCCCTCCTCTCTCCTCGTTTCCCCTCCCCTCCCCTTCCTTTCCCTTCCCTCGAAGTCCCACTTCGTTTTCCAGGCTGGAGTACAGTGGCACGATCTTGGCTCACTGCAACCTACGCCTCCCGGGTTCAAGCAATTCTCCTGCCTCAGCCTCTCGAGTAGCTGGGATTACAGGTGCCCACAACCATGCCCAGCTAATTTTTGTAGTTTTAGTATAGACAGGGTTTCACCATGTTGGCCAGGCTGATCTCAAACTTCTGACCTCAAGTCATCTGCCCGCGTTGGCCTCCCAAAGTGCTGGGATTGCAGGTGTGAGCCAGCACACCCGGCCCAGTCTCCCGTTTTCATTCAGTGAAGTGAAACCTCCCTTAAGATCTGAGTTACTGCAGAGAAAGGCTTTCCAGCTGCCTCCTTGGTTGGGGTGAGCCAAAGCAGCTCCGTCATTGAGAGCCACTGGGTATGGGAAGCAATCCAATGGGGACAAACCACTTGGATGTAGGGAGACTGATCTCCTGACACACCCTCTCCAGAAGACCCCAGAAAGAAGCCTACTGCAGAGCTGCAAATATATATGTATAGAATAAAGACTAGAAGAAAATAGCCTGCCAGGCATGGTGGTTCATGTCCATAATCCCAGAACTCTGGGATGCCGAGGCGGGTGGATCATGAAGTCAGGAGATCAAGACCATCCTGGCTAACACTGTGAAACACTGTCTCTATTAAAAGTACAAAACAAAAACCAGTAGCCATGCGTGGTGGCATGCGCCTATAGTCCCAGCTACTAAGGACACTGAGGCAGAAGAATTGCTTGAACCCAGGAGGCGGAGGTGATAGTGAGCCGAGATCGTGCCACTACACTCCAGCCTGGATGACAGAGTGAGACTCTGTCTCAAAAAAAAAAAAAAAAAAAAAAAAAAAGGAAAAAGAAAATAGCCTAAAACGTTTGGTTTCTTAAGCATGCTTTCCTTTGGATAGCTGATTGTGGTTATCATATTTTCCTGCTTCTTTAAATTGTGAAACTTTTGGTAATAGGAAGTATGTGCTATTTTTATAATCAGGCGGGGAAAAGATTCCTTGGCCAACTGAGGGAGGCCATAAGGCTGGAGGTTTCAGAGTAAGAGGCCGGAGGCAGATTTACAGGGGTGAGGACACGGTGGCAATGAATATCTCAGCCTGGAAGGACATTGAGAGGTCATCTAGCCCATCCTCCGGCCTTCCAAGATATATCAGAATAAGGCCAATATCTGAACCTTCTCCCCTCACCATGTTAGAACTGCCCCTTGCCTTCCTTGCCCTTCCACTCCTAGCAGAATGCCAAAAGAGGTTTGACTTCTTTGACTTGCTAATTATTCTTACTGCTTTCCTGCTTTCAGTGTTCTGCTAAACAGGAATAGGGCCCTGGTGTCTGGATAGAAAATAGGGCATGATGGTCCCACAAAGTAGTTGCTCAACCACCTGCCTGTAGCCAGTGTCCTCTTAGAAAGCCCAGTCACCCAAGGAAAAGAGAAGCCAAGCTGAGTCCCAGGGAGGGGGAGAACTTGGGGAAGAGGACCTCAGGGAAGAAGAAGAACAGGAGACATTTCTACAGGACTGTGCAAGGAGAGCTGGGTTACCAAGATCCTAGGATCTAAACACAATTGTGTCATCAGCCTGGTACCTCTAGGGCTTTGGGGAGGACAGATCTGCATCAGAAGGGGAAAAAGGATTTGTAACTCACCAACCATTCAAACTTGGATCGGTCGGGACTCTTCTAGCTTTGGTTTCTTCATCTGGAAAAATGGGAGCAGTGAGAGTGTTTGTTCTCAGGGTTAGTGTGAGGCTCAAATAAGATCATGCTTGTGGGACACCCAGCACTACCACTGCCCAGGCAGGAACATGACAAAACCAAGTTTCTCCTCCTTTCGTATGTTTATTTCTAAGCCTGTCAAAGGCTGAAGGAGGCCCTTGTTCAGCAGAAGAGAGGCAAGAGCGAGCCTTTGTCTATAAAAATGCAGACACCTGATACAGAAGACCAGAAACACACAGCCACAGGTGTTTCCACATTGGTGCGTTAGACACTGATCTGCCGTCTCTACCGAGTCACGGAAGGTTAACAAAGTTTGTGAGCCCTTTAAAGCCAAGCAGGCACATTTTCCTTTCTCCCTGATAGACGTTTTAATGTCACTGCAGTAGCTGAAGCCTTAGGTGTCGTTAACCCACATGCCTACCTCCTGTGACCAGGGTCGGGGAAGAACGAGCGCGCTTTGTTCGAGAAGCCCCTGTTGCGATGTGCTAGTCTTCTGATGACTTTAAACAAGAAATGGAGCTGTTGGACTTTTAGCTGCTCCAGGTGGTAACTGCAGCTAATTGTACTGAGCTTAAGGGAAAAGCTGAACATTTGGAACCATGGAATTTGAAGATTCAAAGGCTCTTTAAGAATCTTTTCCAGCCAGGCTCGGTGACTCACACCTGTAATTCCAGCACTTTGGGAGGCTGAGGCAGACTGATCACCTGAGCTCAGGAGTTCGAGACTAGCCTGGGCAACACAGTGGAACCCCATCTACTAAAATGCAAAAAAAATTAGCCAGGTGTGGTGTCACATGCCTGTAATCTCAGCTAGTTGGGAGGCTGAAGCAGGAGAATTGCTTGAACCCGGGAGGTGGAGGTTGCAGTGAGCTGAAGATTGCACCACTGCACTCCAGCCTGGGTGACAGAGCGAGACTCCGTCTCAAAAAAAAGAAAAGAAGAATCCTTTCCTCTGATGAACAGCACCTGCCAGGAGCTGTCCTGCACCCTCAGCTGGAGCTGGGCAGCCCTCTGCCCGGTGAGCTTTGAATGAGGAAGGACCAGGCTCTGCCAGGCCCGTGCCAGTTGTCTGAGGAAGCTCCTGCTTCCCTAGACCTTTGGAGATATTGACATTTTCCCAAGAAGAATCCTCTTGCCCTTTGATTTACTCATCTGCACATTTATGTGGAAGCCTTTAAGCCCTAGGTGCTGTCCTGAGCTCTTGTCAGTACAGCAGTGATGAGGATATCGATCCTGCCCTCAGGGCCAGGCGATTCTGGTGGCCAGGGGAGCAGTGAGGAGGTTCTGCAGCGCAGGGGATGGGGCCTCAGCTAGAATAGAAAGTCAAGCAGAACTTCACCAAGCAGCCAACAGAGGCTGGGGGAAGGAAGAGAAAGAAGTAGATGGATTCCAGGGATGTATGGCCTGGGGCTTGATTAGATTTGTTGAAATAAGAGAGGAAGGGATCAAGGGTGAGCAGGTTTCCGGCACAGGGGCAATGGTGACGATATAGAAGGGGAAGTAAGTTGGGAGCAGGATGGTTGGGAAGAGTGAGAATGAATTGGGCTTTAGATATGTTGGATGTCAGGTCCCTGTGGGAATTCAGAATGGAAAGTCCTGCAGGCAGTGGATATGTGGTTCCGTGGTACAGAAGAAACATCTGGATGGAGATGTGAGTTCAGGAGTCAGCAACACATGGGTGGTCAAGGAAGGCAGAAGAGGGGAGATGGCTCAGGAGAGAGACCAGGACAGCACTGTAAAGGCCCTCTCCTTAAAGGATGGGGACAGAAGAGGAGCCTCCAAATCTAGAGGACAAATCCTAGAGAGTAAGGAGAAGGCACACAGCAAGTGGCATTGGATTCACCCTTGTCCATAACCCATATTCTCAGGGCAAATTTCCTTTGGGAAAGCGGCCTTCCTCCTTTGCCCTCCACGTGGTTTGAGTGAGGATGGTGGATCCTCAGCCAACTGTCCAGTTTTGCTTTCTGCACATGGTAGCCAGTTTTCCCAACACCATTTATTAAACAGGGAATCTTTTTCCCATTGCTTGTTTTAGTCAGGTTTGTCAAAGATCAGATAGTTATAGATGTGTGGCATTGCCTCTGAGGCCTCTGTTGTGTTCCATTGGTCTATGTCTCTGTTTTGGTGCCAGTACCATGCTGTTTTGATTACTGTAGCCTTGTAGTATAGTTTGAAGTCAGGTAGTGTGATGCCTCCAGCTTTGTTCTTTTTGCTTGTAATTGTCTTGGCTATGCGGGATCTCTTTTGGTTCCATATGAAGCTTAAGGTGGTTTTTTCCAGTTCTGTGAAAAAGGTCATTGGTATCTTGATGGGGATAGTATTGAATCTGTAAATTACTTTGGACAGTATGGCCATTTTCATGAAACTGATTCTTCCTAACCATAAGCATGGAATGTTATTCCATCTATTTGTGCCCTCTCTTATTACCTTGAGCAGTGCTTTGTAGTTCTCCTTGACGAGATCCTTCACGTCCTTTGTTAGTTATATTCCTGGGTATTTTATTCTCTTTGTAGCAATTGTGAATGGGAATTCACTCATGATTAGGCTCTCTGTTTGTCTGTGGTTAGTGTATAGGAATGCTTGTGATTTTCCCACATTGATTTTGTATCCTGAGACTTTGTTGAAGTTGCTTGTCATCTTAAGGAGATTTTGGACTGAGACGATGGGGTCTTCTAAATATACAGTCCTGTCATCTGCAACTAGAGACAATTTTATTTTCTCTTTTCCTAATTTAATACCCTTTATTTCTTTTTCTTGCCTAATTGCTCTTGCAAGAACTTCCAATACTATGTTGAACAGGAGTGGTGAGAGAGGGCATCCTTGTCTAGTGCCAGTTTTCAAAGGGAATGCTTCCAGCTTTTGCCCGTTCAGTAGGACATTGGCTGTGGGTTTGTTGTAAATAGCTTCTATTATTTTGAGATACATTCCATCGATACCAAGTTTATTCAGAGTTTTTAGCATAAAGCGCTGTTGAATTTTGTCGAAGGCCTTCTCTGCATCTATTGAGATAATCCTGTGTTTGTTGTCTTTGGTTCTGTTTATGTGATGCATTATATTTATAGATTTGCATATGTTGAATCGGCCTTGCATTCCTGGGATGAAACCTACTTGATCATGATGGATAAGCTTTTTGATGTGCTGTTGCATTTGTTTTGCCAGTATTTTATTGAAGATTTTTGCATCGATGTTCATCATGGATATGGACCTAAAATTTCCTTTCTGAGTTATGTCTCTGCCAGGTTTTGGTATCAGTATGATGTTGGTCTCATAAAATGAGTTAAGGAGGATTCCCTCTTTTCATATTGTTTGGAATAGTTTCAGAAGGAATGGTACCAACTCCTCTTTGTACCTCTAGTAAAATTTGGCTGTGAACCCATCTGAACCTGGACTTTTTTTGGTTGGTAGTCTATTAATTGCTGCCTCAACTTCAGACCTTGTTTTTGGTCTACTCAGGGATTCAACTTCTTCCTGGTTTAGTTTTGGGAGGGCAAAAGTGTCCAGGAATTTATCCATTTCTTCTAGATTTACTGGTTTATGAGCACAGAGTTGTTTGTAGTAATCTCTGATGGTAGTTTGTATTTCTATGGAATTGGTGGTAATATCCCCTTTATCGTTTTTTATTGCAACTATTCAATTCTCTCTTTTCTTTTTTTTTTTATTAGTCTGGCTAGTGGTCTATCTATTTTGTTGATCTTTTTAAAAAAATAGCTCCTGGATTTATTGGTTTTTGAAGGGTTTTTTTGTGTCTCTGTCTCCTTCAACTCTGCTCTGATCTTAGTTTTTTGTCTTCTGCTAGTTTTTGTATTTGTTTGATCTTGCTTCTTTAGTTCTTTTAATTGTGATGATAAGATGTTGATTTTAGTTATTTCCTAATTTCTCATGTGGGCATTTAGTGTGATAAATTTCCCTCTAGACACTGCTCTAACTGTGTCCCAAGAATCTGGTATGTTGTGTCTTCATGCTCATTGGTTTCAAAGAACATCTTTATTTCTGCCTTCATTTCATTATTTATTCAGTAGTCATTCAGGAGCAGGTTGTTCAGTTTCCATGTAGTTGTGTGGATTTGAGTGAGTTTCTTAATCCTGAGTTCTAATTTGATTGCACCATGGTCTGAGGGGCCGTTTGTCATTATTTCTGTTCTTTTGCATTCACTGAGAAGTGATTTACTTCCAATTATGTGATCCATTTTACAGTAAGTGCAATGTGGTGCTGAGAAGGATGTATGTTCTGTAGATTTGGAATGGAGAGTCCTGCAGATGTCTATTAGGTTCACTTTGTCCAGATCTGAGTTCAAGTCTTGGATATCCTTGTTAATTTCTGTCTCACTGATCTGTCTAACATTGACAGTGGAGTGTTAGAGTCTCCCATTATTATTGTGTGGGAGTCTGTCTTTTTATGTATTGGGTGCTCCTGTATTGGGTGCATATATATTTAGGATAGTTAGCTCTTCTTATTGCATTGATCCCTTTTCCATTATGTAATGCCCTTCTTTGTCTCTATTGATCTTTGCTGGTTTAAAGTCCATTTTATCAGACACTAGGATTGCAACCCTTGCTTTTTTTGATTCTCTATTTGCTTGGTAAATCTTCCTCTATCTCTTTATTTTGAGTCTGTCTTTGCTCATGAGATGGGTCTCCTGAATACAGCACATCAATGGGTCTTGACTCTTCATCCAGTTTGCCAGTCTGTGTCTTTTGATTGGGGCATTTAGCCTGGTTACATTTAAGGTTATTATTATTACATGTGAATTTCATCCTGACATTTTGATGCTAGCTGGTTGTTTTGCCTGTTAGTTGATGCAGTTTCTTCATTGTATCAATGGTCTTTACCATTGGTACATTTTTGTAGTGGCTGGTAGTGGTTTTTTCTTTCCATGTTTAGTACTTCCTTCAGGAGCTCTTGTAAGGCAGGCCTCATAGTGACAAAATCTCTCAGAAATTTCTTGTCTATAAAGGATTTTATTTCTCCTTCACTTATGAAACTTAGTTTGGCTGGATTTGAAATTCTGGTTTGAAAGTTCTTTTCTTTAAGGACGTTGAATATTGGCCCCCACTCTCTCTGGCTTATAGGGTTTCTGCCAAGAGACCCACTGTGAATTTGATGGGCTTCCCTTTGTGGGTAACCCAACCTTTCTCTCTGGCTGCCCTTAGGATTTTTTTCTTCATTTCAACCTGGTTAATCTGATGGTTATGTGTCTTGGGGTTGCTCTTCTTGAGGAATATCTTTGTGGTGTTCTCTGTATTTCCTGGATTTGAATAGTGGCCTGGCTTGCTAGGTTGGGGAAGTTTTCCTGGATAATACCATGAAGAGTGTTTTCCAGCTTGGATTTATTCTCCCCGTCACATTCAGGTATACCAAGCAAACATAGATTAGGTCTTTTCACATAATTCCATATTTCTTCGAGGCTTTGTTCATTTCTTTTCACTCTTTTGTCTCTAACCTTGCCTTCTCATTTTATCTCATTGAGTTGATCTTCAGTCTCTGATATCCTTTCTTCTGCTTTATCAGTCTAGCTATTGAAACTTGTGTGTGCTTCACGACATTCTCATGTTGTGTTTTTCAGCTTCTCAAGACGTTTATGTTCTGCTCTAAGCTGGTTATTCTAGTTAGAATTTTATCTAACCTTTTTTCAAGGTTCTAAGTTTCTTTGCATTGGGTTAGAACATGTTCCTTTAGCTCAGAGAAGTTTTTTATTATCCACCTTCTGAAGCCTGCTTCTGTCAATTTGTCAAACTCATTCTCATCCAGTTTTGTTCCCTTGCTACTGAGGAGTTGTGATCCCTTGAAGGAAGAGAGGCATTCTGGTTTTTTGGTGATTTCATCCTTTTTGCACTGGTTTCTTCCCATCTTCATGGATTTATCTACCTTTGGTCTTTGAAGTTGGTGATTCTCTGATGGAGTCTCTGAGTGAACATTCTGTCTATCCATTGATGTTAAAGCTATTTCTTTCTGTTTTTTAGTTTTGGACTGCTGAAGGTCCACTCCACACCCTGTTTGTCTGAGAATCACCTGCAGGGGCTGCAGAACAGCAAAGATTGCTGCCTGTTCCTTTCTCTGGTAGCTTCATCCCAGAAGGGTACCCACCAGATATCAGCCAGAGCTCTCCTGTATGAGGTGACTTTTTGGATATGCAGGGTTCAGGGAGCTGCTTGAGAAGGCAGTCTGTCCCTTATCAGAGCTCAAGTGCTGTGCTGGGAGCTCCATTGCTCCCTTCAGAGCTGCTGGGCAGGGACATTTAAGTTTGCTGCAGCAGAACTCACAAGTGCCCCTTATCTCAGGTGCTCTGTCCCAGGAAGGTGGGACTTTATTTATAAGTCCCTGACATGCTGCCACCTTTTTTCAGAGATGCCCTGCCTATCAAGGAGGGAGTCTAGTCACAGTCTGTCTGCAGAGGTGTTGCTGAGCTGCTGCACGTTCCACCCAGCTGCTATGTAAACTTCCTTGTGGTTTTGTTTACATAGGTAAGGTTAGAACTGCCTCGATAATGGCACACTGCCTCACTAATGGTAGATGCCCTTCCCCCACCGAGTTTGACCTACATCTTCCTCTCTCGCTGGATGCTTCCTGTCCTTAAACATCAGACTCCAGATTCTTCGGTTTTGGGATTTGGACTAACTCCTCTTGCTCCTCAGCTTACAGATGGCCTATTGTGGGACCTTGTGATCCTGTGAGCTAGTTCTTAATAAACTCTCTTTTATATATATACATATATATATATATATATATACATATATATATATGTATATATATAATTAGTTCTATCCCTCTAGAGAACCCTAAAACACTCCCTATAAGCCAAAATAATAGGCATGTCTTTTTCTTGTTTTAGAAAAATATGTTTTGTGGGGTACTTCTTGTCTTCTACAGAAGTACCCCACAAAACATATTTCAGCAATGGTCACTGACAAAGCAAGCTTCAGAGGGATATCTGTTGGTCAGATAACCAGCCTTTCCATTCCAGAAAAGGTATTGTGTAAAACATCTAATTCATAATCTTCTGAAAATTATATTAAGAAAACATTTTTTCTAGACCATATAATTCTCCAGTTAGGTTACATAAACTTACTATTTAATTTGTGTTATGTATTCATAGAGAACAGCTGATCAAAGTTCTATTTAAATGTTTCTTGATTCAGCTCCTTAGCTTTAACTCTTTCATATGAATAATCAAGACGTTTTAAATGACAAGGGTTGGATAAAAAAAAATCTGTTTTTATCTCTTCCAGTATTGCGTTATTCTCACTCTCTGTGTCATTTCTAAAATATTAAAAACAAAATTTAACAGTCAAAGTAGAAGCGAGGGCTGAATTTTTTAAAAAATGGTTTCCTCCTGGTTCTTGTAAATGAGGTGCTGTTATAACACCACAGTCTCATTAGCCAGGCACGGAGGTGCACGTCTGCAGTCCTGGTTACTCAGGAGGCTGAAGCAAGAGGATTGCTTGAGCCCTGGGGTTCAAGACCAGCCTGGGCAACTTAGTGAGACCCTGTCTCTACAAAATAAAAATTAAGAACTTATCTGGGCATGGTGATACATGTCTGTCATCCCAGCCGCTTGAGAGGCTAAGATCGGAGGATCACTTGAACCCAAGAGTTGGAGGCTGCAGTGAGCTGTGATCACTCTACTGCACCCCAGCCTGGATAACAAAGGGAGACCCTGTCTCTAAATTAAATAGAACAGAATAAATCACAATCTCATGCAGGCACTCATGCTAAATTCTCATGCCTATAGTGGAACAAAGAGAACCACCTTATAGCAGTTCTTTTTATAATTACTGGGCCACTAATTCCTATGGAATATCTATGATCATGCTACCTGGTAGTTCTTTCTACTCAGTATGACAATTTTTTTTTTTTTTGAGACAGGGTCTCCCTCTGTCACCAAGCCTGAAGTTCAGTGGCTCAGTCATAGCTCACTGCAAAACTCCTAGACTCAAGTGACCCTCTCACCTCAGCCTTCCAAGTAGCTGGCACCCCCACCTCACACACAGGAGCACACCATCATGCTTTATTAGTTGTTCTTTGTTGCTGTTGTTGTGTTTTTTTAGAGATGAGATTTCACTGTGATGTTGCCAGGGCTGGTCTTGAACTCCTTTTTTGGGGGGATGGGGGTTGGCGGAGTGTAGCGGGGTGAGCCTGTCTCCAGATCTAAGCCGAGACCTAGGCCAGAGCCAGTGTGCGCGCTGTCGGGGTCCCACGGCTCCCACGGCTGTTCTGGGGCTCGAGGCCCCAACACAGGAGCTCAGCCTGACGGTGTCCGCAGGACCCTCTCTCTCCGCTTCTCATTGCCTTGCGAGCGTCTGCGGGGTCCCGGTGTCCCACTTCCAGCCCCCGCCGGGCATCCCACCCCACCGAGCCCCAGGCTTTGCCCGCCTGGGGCTGGGTGGGCAGGGTCGGTGGAGGCGTTGGGGGTCCGGGCCGTGGGGCTGGGGAAGGCCGAGGCCGGGCGTTGCGCTCGCGGTGGGATTCTCAGCTGTGGGCCCGGGGAAGCTCTTCTCTCCTAAGCTGGTTGATTCCTTTTGTGCCCACTAGAGTTTGGGAATCCAGGTTTCTCAGCTGCTGCCCTTGACTGCCAAGAACCAGCTCGGCAGGGAGACTCCCACCCGGGTGGGCTGAAGGTATTGAGAGAGGCAGACACCCCGGGAGCCCCCAGAGTGGATCTATCCTGGGGACCAGCAGGCTGAGAACCTGCCTGGCCTCAAGCAATTCTCTCTCCTCAGCCTCCCAAACTGGGATTTGAGCCACATGAGCCACCATGTCCAGCCAATATGACTTTTTAAAATCTCTAGTGCTGTCTCTGGTTGAAGTATTTTTCTCTATCTGGGAAGGTTACGTTCTCTTTGGAAGACTGATGTGTTATTAGGGAAGGAAAAGACTGCTTCCCTGCCAGCCATATCAACCTTTGAGAGCTATGGGATTCTGGATTCCAAATCAGATTACTGTAGCATCCCAGACACAGTGCTTCCATTCTCTCTTTTATTTTATTTATTTATTTATTTTTAAAGATGGGGTTTCACCGTGATGGCCAGGCTGGTCTTGAACTCCTGACCTCAGGTGATCCACCCACCTCGGCCTCCCAAAGTGCTAGGATTACAGGCGTGAGCCACCGTGCCCAGCCTCCATTCTCTCTTTTCCAACATAACAGTTTGGCTCTAAGGAAAGTAATGGTATTAATTAATATTCAAGATTAATATTGTTACATGTACCTGCCCCACTGATGTTGAACTATGAAAAGTTTTATCCCTTAACTGTTTCCTATAGGCCTGTGCCAGCACTCCCAGCTAAGTTTTGTGTTTTTCATAGAGACAGTGTTTCACCTTGTCGGCCAGGCTGGTATCAAACTCTCGGCCTCATGTGATTCACCCACCTTGGCCTCCCACAGTGCTGGGATTACAGGCGTAAACCACCAGTTCAAAAACTGGATAATACTAAGTTTAGATCTCATAAGGGAGAAACTGCCTACATCCAGGTTAAACTTGCTGGGCCCAGAAGTCCACGTTATGGAAGGTCTCGCTCACAAAGCCATCGTCATAGCAGAAGCCACAGCAGAAGCGACAGCGGGAGTCCCAGTTACTCCCCACGGAGAAGCAGAGGCTCACTGGGCAGAATAGGTAGATTTTGATAGAGTATGACTGCCCCCCAGTGTAATTTTTGTGAATGACAAGCGAACAAAATAGGTAACCTTAGGAAAAAAAAATTTTTTTTTTGTACTTTAAGTTCTGGGGTCCATGTGCAGATCTTGCAGGATTGTTGCATAGGTACACACATGCCATGGTGGTTGGCTGTCTCCAACCCCCCATCACCTACATCAGGCATTTCTCCCAATGTTATCCCTCCCCAAGCTCCCCAGCCCCCTCTGTCCCTCCCCTAGCCCCCTACCTTCCAACAGACCCCAGTGTGTGACATTCCATTCCCTGTGCCCAGGTATTCTCATTGTTCAACACCCACTTATCAGTGAGAACATGTGGTGTTTGGTTTTCTGTTCTGTCAGTTTGCTGAGAATGATGGTTTCCGGATGCATCCATGTTCCTACAAAGGACATGAACTCATCCTTTTTTATGGCTGCATAGTATTCCATGGTGTATATGTGCCACATTTTCCTTGTCCACTCTATCATTGATTGGCATTTGGGTTGGTTCCAGGTCTTTGCTATTGTAAACAGTACTGCAACAAACATACGTGTGCATGTGTCTTTATAATAGAACCTTAGAAAATTTTTAAATAAAATCCCATAGAGGCTGTTCTCAGAACTAAAAGAAGTGCTGTAAAAAGCAACACTAGGATTTGAGATGACCCTAAAATTTTACTCCCTTTCTTCCTCATGATCAAGTAGGATAAAGACAATATAGAATGTAGTTTGAGGCCAAACGTCACCAATTTTGATAAAGTTCATGTCAGAACATGTTGTTTAGGGTGTGAGAGCTGAATTAGCTCCCAGTGCTGAACCCCAAATCAGACGTTCCCAGGCGCAAGCAGGGCTGGTCCACCACAGACTTTTGGGGCCAGTCTTCATAAAACTTAGTGCTGAGAAGAGCAGAGAAGATCCCACCTGTGCTGCCTGAGGGCAAGAAGGAGAAGAATGTCCACTTTCTCCTTCCAAACTCACCCATCAGATGTCGGGTGAATGTATGTCCATTCACGAGGAAGACAATGTCAGGAGGGAAGACTGAGTGACCCTCCCATCTCCCACCCTACCACCCTCCTGCCATTAAAAAGATAAGGAAATTATAAATAGTTGAGAATGAATAAGTAACATAAACAGTAATAGCAATAAGGACAATGAACTGAATAAATAAAATTTTTATTTTTCACCAGCCCAGACAACCAATATGTCGTAGAATGTTAATGTGCCTTGCTGTGAGAATTAAATTGGCTGGTACATATATGACACTTAGGGACCAGGAGCAATGGCTCAGTCCTGTAATTCCAGCACTTTGGAGACTGAGGAGGGAAAATAGCTTGAGCCCAGGAGTTTGAGACCAGCCTAGGCAACAAAGTGAGACCCTTATCTCTACCAAAACTAAAAATCATATTAAAAATTAGCTGGGCATGATGGCATGCACCTTAGTCCCAGCTACTGCGGAGGCTGAAGTGGGAGAATTGCTTGAGCCCAGAGTTTGAGACTGCCATGAGCTATGACCCTGTCTCTATAAATAAATAAAACACTTCTAAGTGTTCTAACATTCCTGTCTACTGTTGTCCCCATTATAGTGAGCCATTTAAAGAACAGAACAACCATGTCTCTTCTCCGCTCAAAACACTCCATTGGTTTCTGGTTCTGCTCAGAGTGAAACCTGACTATAAAATGACCTGCAAGGCCCTATCTGATCTGGCTTTCACTGTCTTCCCCATCACATCTCCTGTAACTTTCCTCCCCCTCACTCTACTTCTTTCCAGTCCTCCAAGGAGACAAGCATGCTTCTCCCCAGAGCCTGTACACTTGCTCTTTCCTCTGTCTGGAATACTTTTCTCCCTAATAGCTTTATAGTTTATTTCCTCCCCCTCAAATGTTAGCATCTCAGTACATCTTACCTGATCACAGCTCCAACCTGCTCAGCACTCTTCATCCCCTGTTCTTCCTTTTTCTTCACATCATCTCAAACTATTTATACACTTCCCTATGGTTTTTCAGTCTGTCACACACACAGACATGCATGCACACACACACACACACACACACACACACACACACACTCTCTCTCTCTCTCTCTCTTAAATATTGCTCCAAAAGAACAGAGATTAGTCTCTTTTGTTTGTGGCTATATCCCCAGACTCTAGAACACTGCTGACACATAGTAGATGCTCAATAAAAGTTTGTGGAATGATGAACAGAATAAATGAAAATATTGCACAGTTTTCTAAAAGTGGGGTCTTCCGTCTGTCTGAGTTCTAAGTCACCTGGAATCCTTATGAAGCAATACAGATTGTGAAACCCACCCCAGCCCTTCTGAATTAAAGATTGAGCCAGAAAATTTCCATCTACTTGAAGGCACACAAAAGTTTGAGACTGACTGGTCCAGCCCAACCCAATTATTATACAGGAAGAGTACGATGTCAAAGGCTACAGAGCAAGTTTGCAGAAGACAAGAACCACAACTATCATGTCGTACTTTTCTGTTGCAAATTATTTTCATTTACATCATCTAAAATGGTGTTATCAGGAAAAACTTAGAAAACATTAGTCTCTGGAGTTCCCACAGAGAAGCCATGAAAAACTGATATTTCTTCTGTCAAGATCTGAGATAAATAAATGAACAAATTTAGAAACTATTTAGTTGTGGCAAAATGAAAAAAGTAACCAAAGAAATGTGAGTCATAATTCTGAAAATTATATACAATTTTCAAGAAAATATCAATTTTAATAATGGATTTTTATGTAATTTTTAACATTTTTATCCACCCATCTGCACACTGATTATGAAATTCTTTTACTCAAAATTCTTACAACATTCTGTGCTAAGGAGCAACCGTTTATGTAAGTGATTGTTATGTCAGCTAGGTGTTCTGTTCTAGATGAGCAGTCACAAAAGAGGTAAGTTTCTGTCCTCACTGAGCCGACATGAGGGAAACAGTCTCAATAAACAAAATAGACAAATGGGACTTAATTAAACCAAAAAGTTTTATTCAGAAAAAGAAACAACAGAATAAACAATCAACCTACAGAATGAGAAAAAAATTTGCGAGCTATGCATCCAACAAAGAACTGATACCCAGAATCTACAAGGAACTCAAACAACTCAACAATTTAAAAAATAAATAAATAACTTCATTTAAAAGTTTGCAAAGGACATGAACAGGCACTTTTCAAAAGAAGACATACAAGCAGCTAATAAACCTATGAAAAAATGCTCAGCATCACTAATAATCTGAGAAATACAAATCAAAACCACAACGAGATACTATCTCATACCAGTCAGAATGGCCATCATTAAAATGTCAAAAGAACAACAGCTATGGGTGAGGATGTGGAGAAAAGGGAATGCTTGCACAATGTTGGTGTTCGCTTTTCCGTAAAGGGAAAACCTTTATGGAAAACAGTGTGGAGATTTCTCAAAGAACTAAAAATAGAACTACCATTCAATCCAGTAATCCCACTACTGGGTGACTAGCCAAAGGGAAAGAAATCATTATATCAAAAGACACTTGTAGCCAGTGCACTGGCTCATGCCTGTAATCCAGGCACTTTGGGAGGCCTAAGTGAGTGGATAGCCTGAGCCCAGGAGTTCAAGACTACCCTGGTCAGCGTGGTGAAACTCCATCTCTACAAAACACACACACACACACACACACACACACACACAAAGTCAGGCATGGTGGCACATGTTTGTAGTCCCACCTACTCAGGAGGCTGAGGTGGGAGAATTGCTTGAGCCTGGGAGGTGGAAGTTGCAGTGAGCCAAGATCACGCCACTGCACTCCAGTCTGGGTGACAGAGCAAAACCTTGTCTCAAAAAAAAGTCAATTGCACCTGTATGTTTATCACAGCACTAATCACAATAGCAAAAGCTGTTTTTAAAAACACGTAAAAATAAAATTTTTAAAATAAGGAGATAAGTATGTAATTAAAGGGGTTGTCAGTGTTATGTTCTCATAAGTGGGTGTTGAACAGTGAAAACACATAGATACAGGGAGGAGAACGTCACACACTGGGGTCTTGGGGATGGGGGGCTGAGGGATTAGAGAGGGATAACATTGGGAGAAACTCCTAATGTAGATGATGGGGCAATGGACGCAGCAAACCACCACCACCATGGTACGTGTATACCTATGTAATAAACCTGCACGATCTGCACATGTACCCCAGAACTTAAAGTATAATTTTAAAAAAACTAAAACTGGTAACTGGGATAGAAGGCAATAGGAGGCGAACAGGAAGGAAGGAGATGTGCGATTTCACATGGGAGTAGTCAGGAAGACCTCTCTGAAGATATGGCATTTCAGCAAAAACTCAGATGAAATAAGGAAGAAAGCCAAAATATGTTCAAATATCCTAAGTCAGAAGCAAGCATGTTGTGGGTCTGAGGTCGGATGCCCAGGAGCAGACTGAGGTGATTTCTATTCAGGTGATATATCAAGAAAATGTTCTCAAGAGAAACTAATAAGGGAGTTGGGGAAGCAGAACAGGGAAAAGGAGAAAGCCAAGAAAGGGTGAAATCTCATGCAAAATTGGGCCTCAGCCTGATCCTGCAGACCTCTGGAATGTAGACACTTGCTCAGTATTTAGAGTTTGTCTCAACTGGAGTCAACTGAGCTGCTTCAGCAATAGCTAAGAATTAGCCAGAAGGTATGTAATCTCCCTGGCATTTCCTTTTGTCTCCGCCTAAGCAAAACAGCTGTAATAGCCTGAGGACAGTCCTCCTAAGAAAGTTGCTGGCTTTGGCCATTAAAAAGCACATAGAAATGGCAAAAGAGATCCAAGCATCAGGAGTGTGGTGGCTCATGCCTGTAATCCTAGCACTTTGGGAGCCTGAGGTGGGAAGATGGCTTAAACCCAGAAGTTTGAGACCAGCCTAGACAATATAGTGAGATTCCATCTCTAAAAAAAAAAATTGAGAAAGAAAGAAAATAAAGGAAGATTCTGTTTGCAAATAAATACTAGCTAGAAAGCATAAAAAAGACTGAATTAAGAAATTACCCTTTTATAATCACAATGTAATCATTGATTCAAGTGAGAATGACCAATGGATGTCAAAACGATTAGGTAAAGCAAAGCATAAAATTTGTACACTGAAAACTACAAAACATTAATGAAAGAAATTAAAGAGGACACAAATAGACATTACATAATCATGAATCAGAAGACTTAATATGATTAAGTGTCTATACTACCCAAAGCAATCTACAAATTCAATGCAATCTGTATCAAAAATCCCAATGGAATTTTTTAAAGAAAAAAACAAATCCTAAAATTCATGTAAAACCACAAAAGACCCTGAATAGCCAAAACAATCTTCAGAAAGAAAAAAACAAAGCTGGATACCTCACACTTCCTGATTTCAAAATATATTATAAAGTCGCAGTGATAAAAACAGTATGGCACTGGCATAAAGACAGACAGAGACAGTGGAACAGAAGAAAAAGCCCAGAAATAAATCCACAAATATACAGTCAACTGATTTTCAACAAGAGAGCCAAGAATACACAATAGGGAAAGAACGTTCTCTTCAACAAATGGTGTTGGGAAAACTGAATATCCCCAAGCAAACAAATTAAATTAGACTGTTATCTTTTACCACATACAAAAATCGACTCAAAACAAATGAAAGATGTATATGTACAATCTGAAACTACAAAACTAGAAGAAAACAGGAGAAAAGCTTCATGACATCGATCTTGGATATGATACCGAAGCACAGGCAACAAAAGCGAAAATACTAAGTTTGACCACATTCAACTAAAGTTTCTGCATAGCAAATGAAACAGTCAACAAAGAGAAAAGGGAACCCATGAAATAAGAAAAAAATTGCAAATTACATATCTGACAAGGAGTTAATGTCCAAAATATGTAAGGAACTCTTACAACTCAATAACAAAAAATAAATAAATAAGGACTTGGGGCAAAGCAAGATGGTGAAATAGAAGGCTCCACCAATTGTTCCTCCCCTCCCCTGACCAAGGACACCAATTTAACAACTATTTACACACAAAAAAAGATATCTTCATAAGAACCAAAAATCAGGTAAGCACTCACGGTACCTGGTTTTAACTTAGTATCTCTGAAAGAGGCACTAAAAAGATAAAAACAGTTTTAAATCACCAACACTACCCTTACGCCATCCCCCAGCAGTGTTAAGTATGCTGCCGAGAGCGTTTCTGTGCCCTGGGGAAAGGGAGATTGCAGCCATTGTGAGGCATTTAACTCAGTGCTGCCCTATTATAACAGAAAACAAAATCGGACCAAACTCAGCTGATGCCTGCCCATGGAGGGAGCGTCTAAATCAGCGCCAGCCAGGGAAGAATTGTCAATCCCAGTGGTCCAGACTTGTGTTCCAGCAAGCCTTACCACCATGTTCTACAGTGCTTTGCGGCCTTGAATGAACTTGAAAGGTACTGCGACTCCTAGGCAAGTTCTAGTATTGAATTGGGCCCAGAGACTCATATATGTGACCTACTGAGACACCAGCCAAGGTGGCTATGGTATGCTGGCATCACCTCTCCCCTAACCCCAGGATATGCGCTCATAGCTCTAAAAGAGACCCTTTCTTTCCACCGGAGAAGAGGAGAGGGAATACTGGGAAGGACTTTTACTTGCGTCTTGGATACTAGCTCAGACACAGCAATACGGGGCACTAGTGAGAGTCATGAGGCCCCCTTTCCAGCCTTTATCTCTGGGATGACATTTCTAGACACACTATGAGCTGGAAGGGAACTCATTGCCTTAAAGAGAAGAGCCCAGTCCTGGCAGAATTTATCACCTGCTAACTGAAGATCCCTTGGGTCCTGAATAACCAGCAGCGATACCCAGATACTACGTGGAGAGCCTTAGGTGAGACTATGCGACTTGCCGGCTTCAGGTGAGACTCAGCACATTGAGTTGTGGTGACAAGGCTCCTTCCACTTGAGAAAAGAAAAAGAAAAGGTAAGGGGAACTTTGTCTTGCACCTTAGGTATCAACTTGGCCAAAGTGGGGTAGAGCACCAAGCAGGCTCTTAAGAGTCCCTAATTCCAGGAATTGGCTCTTGGATGGCATTTCTGGATTTTCCCCTAGGCCAAAGGGGAGCCCACTGCACTGAAATATGAGTCCCAGGCCAGGTAGCATTCACCACAAACTGACAGAAGAGCCCTTGGGCCTTAAAGAAACATTGGGGGTAGTCTGGCAGTACTCCCACGGGCCTGAGGTGTTGGTGGCCACGAAGTGAGGCAACACTGCCATGGGAAAGTGGAGCGAAAGAATGGGAACCACACTGCATCTTGTGGTTTGAGTGCCAGTTCAACTGCAGTACAGTAGAACAATAGGTAGACTTCTAAGGCTTTTGACTCTAGTCCCTGGCTCCTGGACTGCACTTCTGGACATGCCTGGGGTCTGGAGAACTCACCACTCAGAAGGGAAGAACACAGGCCTGACTGGCTTTCCCGCTTACTGACTGTAGAGCCCCAGAGCCTCAAAGAGCATAGGTCATAGCCAGGGAGTGGTTGCAGCAGAACTTGGGTGAGACCCACTGCTGTGCAAGATTCAGGTCTGACCCAGCACAGTCCTAGGAGTGGTGACCACAGGGCTGCTTGTGTCACTCCACCCTCAACTCCAGGGGAGAGCTGGGGATGATTAATGGGTACATAAAAAGAGAAAAAAATGAACAAGAACTAGTATTTGATAGCACAACAAAGTTACTATAGTCAATAATAATTTAATTGCACATTTAAAAAAAACTAAAAGGGTATAATTGGATTGTTTGTAACACAGTGGATAAATGTGTGAGGAGATCGATCCTCCGTTTTATATGATGTGATTATTGCACATTGCATGCCTGTTTCAGAACATGTCTTGGACCCCATAAATATATATACCTACTACGTAACCACAAACATTAAAATTTAAAAAGAATTTCAATAAGCCAATTTAAAAATGGGCAAAGAATCTGAAAAAAAATTCCTCCAAAGAATACATACGTGATTGTTGACTTGGAGTGTCAAATTGACTGTAATTTTTTTTATTGTACTTTAACTTCTGGGGTACATGTGCAGAATGTTCAGGTCTGTTACTTAGGTATATACGTGCCATGGTGGTTTGCTGAACCCATCAATCTAACGTCTACATTAGGTATTTCTCCTAATGCTATCCCTCCCATAGCCCCCTACCCGCTGACAGGCCTGATGTGTAATGTTCCCCTTTTTGTCTCCATATGTTCTCATTTTTCAGTTCCCACTTATGAGTGAGAACATGTGTTTGGTTTTCTGTTCCTGTGTCAGTTTGCTGAGAATTATGGTTTCCAGTTTCATCCATGTCCCTGCAAAGGACATAAACTCATCTTTTTTTATGACTGCATAGTATTCCATGGTGTATATGTGCCACATTTTCTTTATCCAGTTTATCATTGATGGGCATTTGGGTTGGTTCCAGGTCTTTGCTGTTGTGAACAGTGCTGCAATAAACATACGTGTGCATGCGTCTTTATAAAAGAATGCTTTATAATTCTTTGGGTATATACCCAGTAATGGGATTGCTGGGGCAAATTCTATTTCTAGATCCTTGAGGAATTGCCACACTGTCTTCCACAATAGTTGAATTAATTTACACTCCCACCAACAGTGTAAAAATCTTCCTATTTCTCCACATCCTCTCTAGCATCTGTTGTCTCCAGATTTTTTAATGTTCGGCATTCTAATTGGCATGAGATGGTATTTCAGTGTGGTTTTGATTTGCATTTCTCTAATGAACAATGATGATGAACATTTTTTCGCATGTTTGTTGGCTGCATAAATGTCTTCTTTTGAAAAGTATCTGTTTATACCCTTTGCCCACTTTTTGATGGGGTTGTTTTTTTCTTGTAAATTTGTTTAAGTTCTCTGTAGATTCTGGATATTAGCCCTTGGTCTGATGGGCAGATTGCAACAATTATTTTCCATTCTGTTGGTTGCCAGGTCACTTGGATGATATTTTCTTTTGCTGTGCAGAAGCTCTTAAATTTAATTAGGTCCCATTTGTCTATTTTGGCTTTTGTTGCCATTGCTTTTGGTGTTTTCGTCATTAAGTCCTTGCCTATGCCTATATCCTGAAAGGTATTGTGTAGACTTTCTTCTAGGGTTTTTATGGTGTTAGGTCTTATGTTTAAATATTTAATCTATCTAGAGTTAATTTTTGTATAAGGTGTAAGGAAGGGATCAAGTTTCAGCTTTCTGCACATGGCTACCCAGTTTTCCCAACACCATTTATTAAACAGGAAATTCTTTCCCCACTGCTTGTTTTTGTCCAGTTTGTCAAGGATCAGATGGTTGTAGGTGTGTGGCATTACTTCCAAGGCCTGTGTTCTGCTACATTGGTCTATATCTGTGTTTTGGTACCAATACCATGCTGTTTTGATTACTGCAGCCTTGTAGTATAGTTTGAAGCCAGGTAGCATGATGCCTCCAGCTTTGTTCTTTTTGCTGAGGATTGTCTTGGCTATGTGTGCTCTTTTTTGATTCCATGTGTAGTTCAAGGTGGTTTTTTCCAGTTCTGTGAAGAAGGTCAATGGTAGCTTTATGGGATAGCACTGAATCTAAAATTACTTTGAGCAGTATGGCCATTTTTATGATATTGATTCTTCCTAATCATAAGCATGGAATGTTTTTCCATTTATTTGTGTCCTCTCTTATTACCTTGAGCAGTGCTTTGTAGTTCTCCTTGAAGAAGTCCTTCATGTCCTTTGTTAGCTATATTCCTAGGTATTTTATTCTCTTTGTAGCAATTGTGAATGGGAGTTCACTCATGATTTGGCTCTCTATTTGTCTGTTATTGGTGTATAGGAATGCTTGTGATTTTCCCACATTGATTTTTTATCCTGAGACTTTGCTCAAGTTGCTTATCATCTTAAGGAGATTTTGGACTGAGACAATGGGGTCTTCTAAATATATAATCCTGTCTTCTACAAGTAGAGACAATTTGACTTCCTCTTTTCCTAATTGAATATCCTTTATTTCTTTTTCTTGCCTAATTGCTCTGGCTAGAACTTCCAATATTATGTTGAATAGGAGTGGTGAGAGAGGGCATCCTTGTCTAGTGCCAGTTTTCAAAGGGAATGCTTCCAGTTTTTGCTGATTCAGTACGATATTGGCTGTGGGTCTGTCTTAAATAGCCTCTATTATTTTGAGATACATTCCATCGATACCAAGTTTATTCAGAGTTTTTAGCATAAAGGGCTGTTGAATTTTGTCAAAGGCCTTCTCTGCATCTATTGAGATAATCCTGTGTTTTTTGTCTTTGGTTCTGTTTATGTGATGCATTATATTTATAGATTTGTGTATGTTGAATCAGCCTTGCATCCCCGGGATGAAGACAACTTCATTGTGATGGATAAGCTTTTTGATGCACTGTTGCATTCAGTTTGCCAGTATGTTATTGAAGATTTTCGCATTGATGTTCATCATGGATATTGGCCTAAAATTTTCTTTTTGAGTTATGTCTCTGCCAGGTTTCGGTATCAGTATGATGTTGGTCTCATAAAATGAGTTAAGGAGGTTTCCCTTTTTTCTTATTGTTTGGAATAGTTTCAGAAGGAATGGTACCAACTCCTCTTTTTATGTCTGGTAGAATTCAGCTGTGAACCCATCTGGACCTGGACTCTTTGTGTTTGGTAGGCTATTAATTGCTGCCTCAATTTCAGACCTTGTTTTTTGCCTATTCAGGGATTCAAATTCTTCCTGGTTTAGTCTTGGGAGGTTGAAAGTGTCCAGGAATTTATCCATTTCTTCTAGATTTACTGGTTTATGAGCATAGAGTTGTTTGTAGTAATCTCTGATGGTAGTTTGTGTTTCTGTGGAATCGGTGGTGATATCCTTTTTATCATTTTTTATTGCAACTATTCGATTCTTCTCTCTCTTTTATTAGTCTAGCTAAGGGTCTATTTTGTTGATCTTGTCAAAAAACAGCTCCTAAATTTATTGATTTTTGAAGGGTCCTTTGGGTCTCTATCTTCTTCAGTTCTGTGATCTGAGTTATTTCTTGTCTTCTGCTAGTTTTTCAATTTGTTTGATCTTGCTCCTCTAGTTCTTTTAATTGTGATGATAAGGTGTTGATTTTAGATCTTTCCTTGCTTCTCATGTGGGCATTTAGTGCAATAAATTTCCCTCTAGACACTGCTTTAATTGTATCCCAAAAATCTGGTACGTCGTGTCTTCATTCTCACTGGTTTCGAAGAACATCTTTATTTCTGCCTTCATTTCATTACTTATCCAGTAGTCATTCAGGAGCAGGTTGTTCAGTTTCCATGTAGTTGTGCATTTTTGAGTGAGTTTCTTAATCCTGAGTTCTAATTTAATTGCACTGTGGTCTGTGAGAGTGTTTGTTATTAATTCTGTTCTTTTGCACTTGCTGAGGAGTGATTTACTTCCAATAATGTGGTCAATTTTAGAGTAAGTGCAATGTGGTGCTGAGAAGAATGTATGTTCTTTGGATTTGGGGGGAAGAGTTGTGTAGATTTCTATTAGGTTCACTTGGTCCAGATCTGAGTTCAAGTCCTGGATATCCTTGTTAATTTTCTGTCTCATTGATCTATCTAACATTGACAGTGGAGTGTTAGAATCTCCCACTATTATTGTGTGGGAGTCTACATCTTTTTGTAGGTCATTAATAACTTGCTTTATGTATTTGGTGCTCCTGTATTAGGTGCATATATATTTAGGATAGTTAGCTCTTCTTATTGCATTGATCCCTTTTCCATTGTGTAATGCCCTTCTTTGTCTCTTTTGATCTTTGTTGATTTAAAGTCTGTTTTATCAGAGACTAGGATTGCAACCTCTGCTTTTTTTGGCTCTCCATTTGCTTGGTAAGTCTTCCTCTATCTCTTTATTTTGAGTCTATCTTTTGACTGGGGCATTTAGCCCATTTACATTTAAGGTATTATTATGCATGTATTTGATCCTGCCATTTTGATCCTAGCTGGTTGTTTTGCCTGTTAGTTGACAGTTTCCTCATTGTGTCAATGGTCTCTACCATTTGGTAAGTTTTTGCAGTGGCTGGTACTGGTTGTTCCTTTCCATATTTAGTACTTCCTTCAGGAGCTCTTGTAAGGCAGGCCTTGTGGTGACAAAATCTCTCAGCAGTTGCTTGTCTGTAAAGGATTTAATTTCGCCTTCACTTACGATTCTTAGTTTGGCTCGATATGAAATGCTGGGTTGAAACTTCTTTTCTTTGAGGTTGTTGAATATTGGCCCCCATTCTTTTCTGGCTTGTGGGGTTTTTGCCGAGAAATCCTCTGTGAGTCTGATGGGCTTTCCTTTGTGGGCAACCTGACCTTTCTCTCTGGCTACCCTTAGCATTTTTTTCGTCATTTCAACCCTGGTGAATCTGACGATTATGTGTCTTGGGGTTGCTCTTCTTGAGTAATATCTTGTGATGTTCTCTGTATTTCCTGGATTTGAATGTTGGCCTGGCTTGCTAGGTTGGGGAAGTTTTCCTGGATAATATCATGAAGAGTGTTTTCCGGCTTGGATTTATTCTCCCTGTCACATTCAGGTACACCAAGCAAACATAGATTAGGTCTTTTCACATAATTCCATATTTCTTGTGGGCTTCGTTCATTTCTTTTCACTCTTTTGTCTCTAATCTTGCCTTCTCATTTATTTCATTGAATTGATCTTCAATCTCTGATATACTTTATTCTGCTTTATCAGTTTGGCTATTGAAACGTGTGTGGTTTGCAAAGTTCTCGTGCTGTTTTTTAGCTTCATCAAGTCATTTATGTTCTACTCTAAGCTGGTTATTCTAGTTAGAATTTCACCTAACCTTTTTCAAGGTTCTTAGTTTCTTTGTATTGGGTTAGAACATGTTCCTTTAGCTCAGAGAAGTTTTTTATTATCCATCTTCTGAAGCCTGCTTCTGTCAATTCATCAAACTCATTCTCCATCCAGTTTTGTTCCCTTGCTACTGAGGAGTTGTGATCCCTTGGAGGAAGAGAGGCATTCTGGTTTTTGGTGATTTCATCCTTTTTGCACTGGTTTCTTCCCATCTTCGTGGATTTATCTACCTTTGGTCTTTGAAGTTGGTGATTCTCAGATGGGGTCTCTGAGTGGACATTCTTTCCATTAATGTTGCAGCTATTTCTTTCCGTTTTTTAGTTTTGGACTGCTGAAGGTCCACTCCAGACCCTGTTTGCCTGAGAATCACCTGCAGGGGCTGCAGAACAACAAAGATTGCTGCCTGTTCCTTTCTCTGGTAGCTTTGTCCCAGAAGGGTACCCATCAGATATCAGCCAGAGCTCTCCTGTATGAGGTGACTCTTTGGATATGCAGGGAACAGGGAGCTGCTTGAGGAGGCAGTCTGTCCCTTATCAGAGCTCAAGTGCTGTGCTGGGAGCTCCATTGTTCCCTTCAGAGCTGCCGGGCAGGGACATTTAAGTCTGCTGCAGCAGAACTCACAACTGTCCCTTTTCCCAGGTGATCTGTCCCAGGAAGGTGGGGCTTTATTTATAAGTTCCTGACATGCTGCCGCCTTTTTTCAGAGATGCCCTGCCTATCAAGGAGGGAGTCTAGTCACAGTCTGTCTGCAGAGGTGTTGCTGAGCTGCTGCAGGTTCCACCCAGCTGCTGTGTAAACTTCCTTGTGGTTTTGTTTACACAGATAAGGTTAAACTGCCTCGGTAATGGCGCACTGCCTCAGTGATCGTGAACTGCCTCAGTAATGGCGGACTGTCTCAGTAATGGTGGATGCCCTTCCCCCACCGAGTTCAACCATCCCAGGTCGAGTTCAAACTGCTGTGCTGCCTGTGAAACTCTCAAGCCTGTGGGGTTCAGCTTGCTGGTCTTTGTGAGGGTGGGACCCTCCGAGCTAGATCACTTGGCTCCCTGCCTTCAGCCCCTTTTATTTTAGGGGAATGGGTGGCTCTGTCTCACAGACATTCCAGGTGCCAGTTAAAACAGCCACCCAGATTTGTGCTGGAAACCTGCGGCGGTTGTTGGCCCGGCAGGAATCTCCTGGTCTGTGGGCTGCAAAGACAGTGGGAGCAGCACAGTATCTGAACGGGGGTGCTAGAGTGGCTGGAAAAGTACCCACTGGCCCTCATAAGAGGGGGTTCCTCCAGCCCGTTGCAGTTTCCAGATGAGGCAGCACCCCACTTTGCCTCAGTTTGCCCTCCTTGGGCTACACCCACTGTCCAACCAGTCCCATTGAGATGAACCTGGTACTTCGGTTGGAAATGTGGAGATCACTCCCCTTCTGTGTCGCTCTCACTGGGAACTGCACTCCTATTCAGCCATCTTGGTGGAAGTCTTTTTAATTTTTTGTAGAGATAGGGTCTCACTATGTTGTTCAAGCTGGTCTCAAACTCCTGGGCTCCAGTGATCCTCCCACCTTGGCATCCCAAAGTGCTGGTAATACAGGCATAAGCCACCATGCCCAGCCTATTTTTTTACTTTTTAATAAGGGCCATTCTGACTAGTGTGAGAGGGTATCTCGTTGTGGTTTTGATTTGCATTTATCCAATGATTAGTGATGTTAGTCACATGTACGACTTCTTTAGAAAAGTGTCTGTTCATGTCCTCAGCCCTCTTTTTACTGGAGTTGTTTGGTTTTTGCTCATTTGTTTAAATTCCTTATAAAATCTGGATATTAAACCTTTGTTGGATGCATAGTTTGCAAACATTTTCTCCCATTCTGTAGGTTATCTGTTTACTCTGTGGATAGTTTCTTCTGCTGCGCAAAAGCTCTTTAGTTTGATTAGGTCCCATTTGTCAGGTTTTGCTTTTGTTGCAAAGGTTTTCTTGTAGGGATTTTATTGTTTTAGGTTTTACATTTAAGTCTTTAATCCATCTTGATTTGATTCCTGTATACATTATAAGGAAGGGGTCCAGTTTTAATCTTCTAAACATCACTGGCCAGTTATCCCAGCACCATTTATTAAATAGGGAGTCCTTTCCCCATTGCTGTTTTTGTTGGCTTTGTAGAAGATCAGATGATTGTAAGTGCATGGAATTATTCTGGGCTCTCTATTCTGTTCTGTTGGTCTATATGTCTGTTTTTGTACCAGTACCATGCTGTTTTGCTGTAGCCTTGTACTATAATTTGAAGTCAGGTAATGTGATGCCTCTAGCTTTGTTCTTTTTGCTTAGGATTGCCTTGCCTATTCAGGCTCTTTTTTGGTTCCATATGAATTTTAAAATAGTTGAGAATTTTCAAAGAAAATTTCTTTTTTTTTTTTTTTTTTGAGACAGAGTTTCGCTCTTATTACCCAGGCTGGAGTGCAATGGCGCGATCTCGGCTCACCGAAACCTCCGCCTCCTGGGTTCAAGCAATTCTCCTGCCTCAGCCTCCCGAGTAGCTGGGACTACAGGCGTGCGCCACCATGCCCAGCTAATTTTTTTTGTATTTTTAGTAGAGACGGGGTTTCACCATGTTGACCAGGATGGTCTCGATCTCTTGACCTCGTGATCCACCCGCCTCGGCCTCCCAAAGTGCCGGGATTACAGGCGTGAGCCACCGCGCCCGGCCTCAAAGAAAATTTCAAGGGAAAAAAGCTTGCCAAGTTTGGGCTCTGCTTCTGTGTCACTGCCCACATTTTATTCTAACAACCTAACTATGCAAGAAATCACATGACATACTTGGCCTGATAATGGGAGAAAATATTTTAAACTCAGACTTTCTTGGAAACTCTAAGACATGCAGCTGAATGTCAGATGAAATTTTAATAGCAAAATAGTATGAGCGATATTGATGGCACAGCCAGCTTGAGACAAAGAGGCCCATAACCAGTAGGTGTGTCAAATAGATGATCCTTCAATCCCCCTACATTGATTCTCTAGGTTAAAGGCTTTTACACTTCACTAAAATCCTGTGTTTTCTTGGGGTAGGGCATGGTGGCTCATGCCTGTAATCCCAGAACTTTGGGAGGCCAAGGCAGCTGGTTGCTTGAGCTTAGGAGTTCAAGACCAGCCTGGGCAACATAGTGAAACACAGTCTCTACCAAAAAAAAAAAAAACAACTACAAAAATTAGCCAGGCATTGTGGCATGCATCTGTACTGCCTGCTACTCAGGAGACCAAGGTGAGAGGACCACTTGAGCCTAGAAGGCAGAGTTTGCAGTGAGCCGAGATCATACCACTGGACTCCACCCTGGGTGACAAAGTGAGACCCTGTGTCAAAAATTAAATTAAAATAAAATAAAATCCTGCATTTTCTTATCTGTGGATCAGATGATAACTTATATTTCTTTGGATGTCATTTTTTCAGTCCAGATCTGTGCCTAAATTGGGTTCCATAGAACAACAATTTCAGAGGCTGTGAAGAGATACTCTGAAAACAAGGGTTCTTAATTAAACACTGCAAAATAAATTTTCCTTTTGGAGATGCATAATGCCTATTGTGTACTAAAGATTGTGAGGCTGGACACAATGAATACCTGTAATCCCAGCTCTTTGAGAGGCCAAGGCAGGAGGATTGCTTGAAGCCAGGAGTTCAGGACCAGCCTGGGTAACATAGAGACCTTGTCTCTACAAGAAAAATTTTTTTTACATTAGCTGGTTATGGCGGCACGTGCCTGTAGTCTCAGCTACTCAGGGGGCTGAGATAAGAGGATTGCTTGAGCCCAGGAGCTAGAACTACAAAGAGCCAAGATCATGCCACTACACCCCAGCCTGGGCAAGAGAGCAAAATCCTGTCTCAAAATACATATATATATATACACACACACGCGCACGCACGCACACGCACACATACATATGTGTATGTGTGTACATATATGTATGTGAATATGTACATATATGTATATTATACATATATATATGTATGTATGTTCTGAGAGGTCTCGAGACTCCAATTTAATTTTGTTAAACTCAGCATTCCCAAACTACTTTTTTCAGTACACCTATTAAGATCCTACAGAGGGCTCTTCCATAGAATTGAGGATATACATTTTACCATTTCTTTTTTTTTTTTTTTTGGAGACAGAATCTTGTTCCATCACTCAGGCTGCAGTGCCGTGGTGAGAGTTCAGCTCACTGCAGTTGGGTTCAAGCAATTCTCTGGGTTCAAGAGAATTGAACCACTCTCTCCTGGGTTCAAGCAATTCTCCTGCCTCAGCCTCCCAGGAGCTGGGATTACAGGCATACAACATCAAGCCCAACTAATTTTTGTATTTTTAGTAGAGAAGGGGTTTTACCATGTTGGCCAGGCTGGTCCCAAACTCTTGATCTCAGGTGATCTGCCTGTCTCAGCACCTCAAAGTGCTGGGATTACAGACGTGAGCCACTGTGTCTGGTCCATTTTACCACTTCTAAGATAAACTTTTTTTTTTTAACGTTTCAGCGTAAGATTTGTAAAATTAAAGTATATCCTAGTATCTGTGCATGGTGCCCATCGATCATTGGAACCCAGCTTGTGGATTTGTGGATTTGGTCAAACCTGTTCATATTATCACTTCAACTAATTTATGTGTATTATTGGTATGACACAAGTTGAATTTTCATGCTATTTAATATGACTTATGATATATTAAAGTATGATTCAGAAATAAAAAGGTAATGTGCATGCAAAAAGTCATAGAAAGAGAACAATAACATGCAGATAATATTAGAAAAAAAGTTATTGGAGGAATTTAGAATCTAATGGTGGATATTAATAGTTTTAGGAATAAGTTAATCTATTTTTAAATTAGTCTAAGTTCTACTAATAAGTATAAAATAAAATTCTGGGAGAGGGGTGGAGCAAGATGGTGGAGAAGTCTCCACCGATCCTTCTTCCCACAAGGACACCAGTTTGAGAACTATCTACATTAAAAAAAAAACCACCTTCATAAGAATAAAAAATCAGATGAGCACTCACAGTACCTGGTTTTAACTTAGTATTGCTGAAAGAGGTACTGAAGAGGTAGAAAAATCATTCTTAAATTGTGGACACCACCCCTGCCCTATCCCCCAGCAGTGGCAGCAATTTCCCTGGGGAAACAGAGAGCCAGCAATTGTGAGTCATTGAACTCAGTGCTTCCCTGTTACAGCAGAAAGCAAAACCAGACCAAACTCAATTGATGTCCACTCATGGAAGGAGCATTTAAACCAGCCCTAGCCAGATAAGAATCGTAGATCCTGACAGTCAGAACTTGAGTGCCCACAAGCCTCACCACCATGGGCTGAAAGGCTCTGGGAGTTCAAATAAGCTTGAAACGCAGTCTATACCACAAGGACAGCAACACCTAGGCAAGTCCTAAGGCCGAACTGGGCCCAGAGACAGTGGACTGGGGAGGCACATGACACACTAAGACACCAGCCAGGGCAGTTAAGGGAGTGCTACCATTACTCATTCCTTAACCCCGGATATACAGCTCAGAGTTCCGAAAGCACTACTGGGCTTAGGGTTTCCTCTAAATCAGATACAGCTTACAGTACAACCCCCAAGTCCTTCCAAATATCTACAAAGCCTTTCCAAGATAGACAGGTACAAACAAGCCAGACAGTGAAGACACATACCTAAATCTTCAATGCTCAGACACCAAAGCACATTTACAAGCATTGGCACCATCTGCGAAAACATGACATCACCAAATGAACTAAATAAGGCACCAGAAACCAATCTTAGAGAAAGAGATGTATGTGACCTTTCAAACAGGTAATTCAAAATGGTTGTTTTGAGGAAACATGAAGAAATTTAAGATAACACAGAAAAAGAGGTTAGACTTCTATTGTGTAAATATAACAAAGAGATAGAACTGATTTAAAAGAATCAAGTAGAAATTCCAGAGAATAAAAATGCAATCAGCATACTGAAGAATGCATTAGAGTCTTTTAATAGCAGAATTTATCAAGCAGAAGAAAGAATAAGTGAGCTTGAAGAAAGGCTCTTTGAAAATAGTCAGAGAATAGAAAAGGAAAAAGAATTTTAAAAGAAGAAGCACACCTGTGATATCTAGAAAATAGGATCAAAAGGGCAAATCTAAGAGTTATTGGCCTTAAAAAGGAGATAGAGAAACAGATAGGAGTAAAAAGTTTGCTCAAAGGGATAATTACTCAAGAACTACCCAAACCTAGAGAAAGTTATCATTATCTAATCAGAAGGCTATAAAACACCATTTAACGGTGTTTTATAAGGCGGATTTAACCCGAAGGATACTACCCCAAGGTATTTAATAATCAGACTCCCAAAGGTCAAAGATAAAGAAGAGATCCTAAAAGTAGCGAGAGACTAGAAGCAAATAACATACAATGAAGCTCCAGTACATCTGGCAGCAGACTTTTCAATAAAAACTGTACAGGCCAGGAGAGTGGCATGACATATTTCAAGTGCTGAAGGAGCTGGGTGTGGTGGCTCACACTTGTAATCCCAGCACTTTGGTAGCCAAAGCAGATGAATTAGTTGAGGCCAGGAGTTTAAGACCAGCCTGGCCAGCATGGTGAAACCCCATCTCTATAAAAATCCAAAAAATTATCTGGGCGTATGCCTATAATCCCAGCTACTCCTGAGGTTGAGGTGGGAGAATCGCTTGAACCCAGGAGCCGGGGGTTGCAGTGGCTGAGATTGTGCCACTGCACTCCAGTCTGGGCAACAGAGCAATGGCTAATGCCTGTAATCTCAACACTTTGGGAGGCTGAGCTGGGCAGATTGCCTTGAGCCCGGAAGTTTGATACCAGCCTGGGCAACATGGAAAAACTCTCTCTCTCCAAAAACAAAAATATGAACATCAGCCAGGCATGAAGACACATGCCTGTAGTCCCAACTACTTGAGAGGCTGAAGCAAGGGGATCACCTGAACCCACACAAGTTGAGGCTGAAGTAAACCATGATTGCATCACTGCAATTCAGCCTGGGTGACAGAGTGAGACCCTGTCACAAAAAAAAAAAAAAAAAAAAAGAAATAAAAGGATGTTAATGAGCTATAAAACTCACTGGTAATAGTAAGTACACAGAAAAACACAGAGTTTTATAACACTGTAACTGTGGTGTGTAAACTACTCTTATCCTAAGTAGAAAGACTAAAAGATGAACCAATCCAAAATAACTACCACAAGTTTTGAAGACACTGACAGTACAATAAGGTATAAATAGTAACAAGAAAAAGTTTTAAAGCAAGGGGACAAAGTTAAGGCACTGAGTCAATAAAGACTAATAAAAGTTTTCTTTTGGCTTGTATGTTAGTTTATGCAAACAGTATTAAGTTGTTGTTAGCTTAAAGTTATGGGTTATAAGATGGTATTTGCATGATAACCTCAAACAAAAAATATATGTAATGGATACACAAAAAATAAAAAGTAACAACCTAAATCATATCACCACAGAAAATTACCTTTGCTAAAAGACAGGAAGGAAAGAAAGAGAAAGAGAAGACCACAAAAGTATCAGAAAACAAATAACAAAATGGCAGAGGTCCTTATCAATAATAACATTGAACGTAAATGGACTGAATGGATTAAATAAACAAGACCCACTGATCTGCTGCCTAGAAGAAAGACACTTCACCCATAAAGACACACACAGACTGAAAATAAAGAGAGAGAAAAAGATACTCCATGAAAACCAAAAAAGAGCAAGACTAGTTATGCTAATATCAGACAAAATAGATGTCAAGACAAAAACTATAAGAAGAGACAAAGAAGGTCATTATAAAATGATAAAGGGGTAAATTCAGCAAGAGGATATCACAATTTTAAATATATATGCACCCAACACTAGAGCACCCAGATATATAAAGCAAATATTAATAAAGCTAAAGAGAGAGGCCCCAAAACAATAATAGCTGAAGACTTCAACACCCCACTGTCAGCACTGGATAAATCTTCCAGAGAGAAAATCAACAAACAAACATCAGGCTTAATTTGCAGTATAGACCAAATGGATCTAATAGATAGTTACATTTCATTCAAGAGCTTCAGGATATGCATTCTTTTCCTCAGCACACGGGTTAGTCTCAAGGATAGACCACAAGTTAGGTCACAAATCAAGTTTTAAAACATTCAAAAGACTAAAATATCAAGCATCTTCTCTGACCACAATAGAACAAAACCAGAAATCAATAACAAGAGGAATGTTTGAAACTACACAAATGCATGGAAATTAAATGACATGCTCCTGAGTGACCAGTGGGTCAATTAAGAAATTAAGAAGGAAACTGAAAAATTTATTGAAACAAATGATAATGGAAACACAACATAGCAAAACCTAAAGAATAGAGCAAAAGCATGCTAAGAGGACAGTTTATAGCTATAAGTTTGTACGTCAAAAAAAAAAAAAGAAAAAATTTCAAATAAGCAACCTAACAATGTATCTTAAAGAACTAGAAAAGCAAGAGCAAGCCAATTCCAAAATTAGCAGAAGAAAAGAAATAACAAAGATCACAGTATAAATAAATGAAACAAATGAAAAAACAATATAGATCAATGAAGGAAAAAGTTTGTTTTTTGAAAAGATAAACAAAAGAGACAAACCTTTAGCAAGACTAGCTAAGAAAAAAAATGAGAAATCCAAATAAAATCAGAGATGAAAAAGAAGATATTACAATGGATACTGCAGAAATTCAAATGACAATTCATGGTCATGGGCAACTATATACCAATAAATTGGAAACTCTAGAAGATACGGTTAAACTCTTAGATTCATACAACCTACAAAGACTGAACCAGGAAAAAATTCAAAACTTGAACAGACCAATAGCAATTAATGAGATCAGAGCTGTAATAAAAAGTCTCCCAGTAAAGAAAAGCCTGGAACCCAATGGCTTCACTGCTGAATTTTATCAATCATTTGAAGAACTAATACCAATTATACTCAAACTGTTCTGGCAAATATAGGAGAAGGGAAAACTTCCAAACACATTTTATGAGACCAGTGTTACCCTGATACCAAAACCAGACAAAGACATATCAAAAAATAAAACACTACAGGCCAATATCCCTGTTGAAAAATCCTCAACAATATATTAGCAAACATAATTCAACAATATATTAAAAAGATTATTTGTCATGACCAAGTGGGATTTATCCTTGGGATACAAGGATGGTTCAATGTACACAAATCAATGTTATACATCATATCAACTGAATGAAAGACAAAAACCACATGATCACTTCAATTGATGCTGAGAAAGCATTTGATAAAATTCAACATCCCTTCATGATAAAAATCCTCAAAAACCTGGGTATTGAAGGAACATACTTCAACATAAGAAAAGCTGTATATAATAGATCCACAGCTACCATCATACTGAATGGGGAAAAAAAACTGAAAGCCTTTCCTCCAAAATCTGGAACATAACAAGGATGCTCACTGTTATTGAAAATAGTATTGGAAGTCCTAGCCAGAGCAGTCAGACAAGAGAAAGATATAAAGGGCATCCAAACTGGAAAGGAAGAAGTCAAATTATCCTTGTATCCACATGATATAATCTTATATTTGGAAAATCCTGGCAACTCCACCAGAAACTTCTAGAACTGATATATTCAGTAAAGTTGCAGAATACAAAAATACAAAATCGTGCATTTTTATATGCCAATGTGAACAAACTGAAAAAGACGTCAAAAAAGTAGTCCCATTTATAATATCCACAAACAAAATTAAATGCCTAGGAATTAACTGAAGACATGACAGATCTTTATACTGAAAACCATAAATCACTGATGAAGTAAATTGAACAGGACACCAAAAAATGGAAAGATCTCACATTTGTGGATTGGAAGAATCAATATTGTTAAAATGTCAGCCAGGTGTGGTGGCTCATGCCTGTTATCTCAGCACTTTGGGAGGCTGAGGCAGGAGGATCCCTTGAGTTCAGGAGTTTGAGACCAGCCTGTGGCAACATGGCAAATGCCCATCTCTGCCAAAAATACAAAAATTAGTTGGGCAAGGTGGCATGTGTCTGTAGTCCCAGCCACTCGAGAAGCTGAGATGGAAGGATCGTTTGAACTCGCAAGTCAGAGAGGCAGAGGTTACAATGAGCTGAGATCATACCACTGCACTCCAGCCTGGGTAACAGAGTGAGATTCTGTCTCAAAAAATAAATAAATAAAATGTCCCTACTAGCCAAAGCAATCTACAAATTCAGCACAATCCCTATCAAAATACCAATGACATTCTTCACAGAAATAGAAAAAACAGTCCGAAAATTTATATGAAACCACAAAAGTCCCTGAATTGCCAAAGCTGTCCTAAGTGAAAACAACAAAATCAGAGGAATCAAATTACCTGGCTTCAAAGAATATTACAAGGTAGCTGGATGTGGTGGTGCACACCTGCGGTCCCAGGTACTTTGGTGGCTTAGGTGGGAGGATCACTTGAGCCTGGGAGGTGGAGGTTACAGTCAGCCAAGATCAGGTCACACTGCACTCCAGCCTGAGCAACAGAGCAAGATACTGTCTCAAAAACAAAAATTACATTCCAGAGCTATAGTAGCCAAAGCAGCATGGTATTGGCATAGAAACAGACACATAGAGCAATGGAACAAAATAGAGAGCCAAAAAGCAAATCCACACACCTACAGTGAATTCATTTTCTACAAAGATGCCAACTCCATAACACTGGGGAAAAGACAGTCTCTTCAATAAATGGTGCTGGGAAAACTGGGTATTCATATGCAGAGAAATAAAACAGATGCCTTCCTCCATATAGAAAAATCAAAGTGGATTCAAGACTTAAATCTAAGACCTCAACCTATGAAACATCAGAGAAAATCTCCAGGACATTGGTACGGAAAAAATTTTCTTGAGCAATACCCTACGGGCACAGGGAACCAAAGCAAAAATGGATATATGGGATCACATCAAGTTCAAAAGCTTCTGTACAGCAAAGGATACAATCAAAAAGTGAAGAGATAACACACCGAATGGGAGACAATATTTGCAACCTATCCATCTGATAAGGGTTTAATAACCAGAATATATAATAAGCTCAAACAATTCTATAAGAAAAAATCTGATAATCTGATCAAAAAACAGAATAGCCACTTCTCAAAAGAAAGACATACAAATGGCAAACAGGTATATGAAAAGGTGCTCAACATCACCGATCATCAGAGAAATGCAAATCAAAACTACAATGAGATATCATCTTACTGCAGTTAAAATGGCTTAGATCCAAAAGACAGGCAATAACAAATACGGTTGCAGATGTGGAGAAAAGGGAACTCTTGTACACTGTTGTTGGAAATGCAAATTAGTACAACCACCATGGAGAATAGTTTGTAGCTTCCACAAAAAATTTAAAATGGTATTATCATACAATTCAGCAGTCCCACTGCTGGATATATATACCCAAAAGAAAGGAAATCACTATATCAAAGAGATATCTGCATTCCCATGTCCATTGCATCTCTGTTCACCATAGCTAAAATTTGGAAGCAACCTAAGTGTCCATCAACAGATGAATGGATAAAGAAAATGTGGCACATATAGACAATGGAGTACCATTCAGTCATAAAAAATAATCTGTTTCAGTCATTTACAACAACACGGATGGGACTGGAGTTCATTATGTTCAGTGAAATAAGTCAGGCACAGAACGACAAACATTGCATGTTCTCATTTATTTGTGGGACCTAAAAATCAACACAATTGAACCCATGGAGACAGAGTCGAAGGATAGTTACCAGAGGCTGGGAAGGACAGTGAGGATTCGGGGGTAGATGATTAATGGGTACAAAAAATATTTAGAATGAATGAATAATGCCTAGTATTTGATAGCACAACAGGGTGACAGCAGTCAATAATTTAATTGTACATCTTAAAATAACCAAAAGAGTTCACTGCACTGTAACACAAAGGATAAATGCTTGAGGGGATAAATGCCCCATGCTTCATGATGTGGTTCTTATGCATTTCACGCCTGTATCAACAACATCATGTACCCCTAAATATATACACCTAGTAAGTACCCACAAAAATTTTAAATTAAAAAATGTTTTTTAAAAATCTGAGTAAGAAAACGTAGTTTCCTCTCCTCAATGAGCTCTCATTCCAGTGGCGGAGACAGATCAAAAATAAAAAGGTAGATACATACTCAGGTATAAATATATTCATACATATTCTCAAGTCATAGTATTATGAGAAACTAAGAAGAAAATAAAGCTGGATAAGGAGATAGAGGACAGCAGGTAGAAAGGGCTATTTTAAGGTCAGCATTTACATTGTTTTATTTTGATGTCAATTAGATTCCTAACCATAGCCCATTAGAAGGACTATGACCTTAATACTAGATTTCGCTATGTGCTCAAGTATCTGCACTTTTTTCTTTAAATCATAGCCGTGTGGTAAAGTTTCTATTTTATTATGGTTCCTTTTTTTTTTTAAGAGATGAGGTTTCTCCATGTTGATCAGGCTGGTCTCGAACTCCTGACCTCAGGTGATCCCCCCACCTTGGCCTCCCAAAGTGCTGGGATTACAGGCATGAGCCACCACGCCTGGCCTTTTTTTTTTTTTTTTTTTTCTATTATGGTTCTTTTTTATTGATTTTCATGTAGTAGCTGTTTCTTGGACAAGCTAATTTTTATTAAAAATATTTCTGAAAGAAAAAACAAGTAAAAAAAGAAAGGGCTATTTTATATAGGGAGTGAAAACATACCTACCAGAGAATGTGATGTTTAATCAGAGGCCCAGCTGGAGATAAGAAGCAGACTGTGGGCCGGGCACCGTGGCTCAGGCCTGTAATCCCAGCACTTTGGGAGGCAGAGGAGGGTGGATCAGGAGGTCAAGAGATCAAGACCAGCCTGGCCAACATGGTGAAAACCCATCTCTACTTAAAATACAAAAATTAGCTGGGCGTGGTGGTGCATGCCTGTAGTCCCAGCTACTCAGGAGGCTGACGCAGGAGAATCGCTTGAACTACAGAGGGGAAAGTGGCCCTGAGTCAAGATCGTGCCACCGCACTCCAGCCTGGTGAGAGAGCGGAACTCCGTCTCAAAACAAGAAAGAAAAAGAAAGAAGAAAGGAAGGGAGGGAGGGAAGAGAAAGAGAGAGAGAAAGAGGAAAAAAAAAAGAAGTAGACTATGTTGATATCCAGGGGAAAACTTTCTAGGCAAAGAGCAGCAAATGCAAAGGATCTGAGGAAGGAATGAGCTTGATGTGTTCATGGAACAGCATGAAAGTCAGGGGCTAGAGCAGAGTAAACGATATAGAAAATGAAAGGAAGTGAAGTCAGAGAAGTGCAAGGACTCGATCATGCAGATCTTTGCAGGCCGTTTGAGGATTTTTTTTTTTTTTTATCATTTTTTATGTGAGAAAAGACAGCTTTGAAGAGGATTGAATAGAAAAGTCAAATGATTTTTTAGATTATTTTGTGGAAAGCTGATCCTTGCAGGCCAAGAGTGCACTCTTGGGCCATTCTCCTGTCTCCCAGTCCCCAAGTAACCCATCAGTTGATATTTTACATCTAAGGACCTCTGCATAGCAAGCCTTATGGGCTGAAAGTGACATGACTCTCAGGGACCACTTGTGTTCCCTTTGGTCTCTCTCATCAAGCAGTGTGATAAAACTTTTGAAGTACTAATATAATGTGATCTTTGACATGATTCTAGCAAATCTTGGTTCATGAATCTTTTAATTAATAAAAAAAGGAAAAACACTATTTTAATATATCAGCTTAATATTTTTATTTTGCACCATGAAATGGATAAATACAATCTTATTTGAGTTTTTCAAAAACCATGAAAAACAATGACACAAAAGATTATTAGCTGGTATGTGGAGTACTAACTCTAGAAGGCAAGAATGGAGTCAGTGAAACCAGTTAGGAAGCACTAGCCTGAGTAACATTAAATTGTGGCTTTGATTAGCACATAGTGAGAGGGATGGTGAAAAGTGTTCAGTTTGGGAATATATTTTGAAGGAAGAGTCAATAGCAGTTGTTGATGGATTAGATGTGGGATGTGAGAGAGAGGAGTTGCAATGGTTTAAACCTGCCCCACAAAATTCATGTTAAAATTTAATTGCCCATATGATGGCATTAAAAAGTAGGACCTTTAAGAAATTAAAGTCAGACTGGGTGCGGCGGCTCACACCTGTAATCCCAACACTTTGGGAAGCCAAGACAGGTGGATAATCTGACATCAGGAGTTCAAGACCAGCCTGGCCAACATGGTGAAACCTTTTGTCCACTAAAATTTCAAAAAACAAAAAATTAGCCAGGCGTGGTGGCGGGCACCTCCTGTAATCCCAGTTACTTGTGAGGCTGACGCAGGCAAATTGCTTGAACCCAAGAGGTAGAGGTTGCAGTGAGCCAAGATTGTGCCATTGCACTCCAGCCTGGGCAACAAGAGTGAAACTCTGTGTCAAAAAAAAAAAAGAGTGGGTTGGTTATCACAGAAGTGAGCTTCCGATAACAGGATGGACTTTGGCCCCTTCTGCTCTGTGTCTCATGTACTCACTTGCTCTTCCTCCTTCAGCCAGGTCCTCCAAGGTTCTCACCAGACGCTAGCACCAGCTCTTGGACCTTCCAGCCTTCCCAACTGTGAGAGATAAAATTCTTTTTATATAAATTACGCAGTATGTGATGGTCTATTATACCAGCAGAAAATGGACTAAGACAGAAGTCATCCATATCTTCTGCATTTCTGACATTAGCAACTGAGTGATTAAGCCATTTACTGAAAAGGGAAAGATATTAGAGGGGTACATACGGGGAAGGAAAAAATGAAACTTCTTTTCGGTATTAGGTTTTGGATACCTATAAGATATCCAAGAAAAATTTAAGAAAATGAGGAAAGAGAAAGAGAAGATTTCAGAAATGCAGACATATGCTAAGAGTCTCTATGAAATGAGATGCTGACAGCTGCTATTTTCTCATTTGGTGTTCATTTACTTGTACCTCTCATATCAAAGCATCATGCCATGCTCGGTGTAATGCCGTTTGTACAGGGTTTTTTCATTATGCTCCCAGACACAATATCTCCTCTCCGGGAGCCTGGAATGGCCCTGGAACTTGCTTTGATCAATAGAATGCAATCGAAGTGATGTTCTAGGACTTCTGTGCTCAGGCCTAAAAGAGCTGCTAACTTCTGCTTTCTCCCTCATAAAAGCCAGCTGCCTCACTGTACAGAGTACATGCTAGACTACAGAACTGTGAAAGCCATGTGACAGGTGGCCCTGGAGGATGAGAAGCCAACCTGCATGTTTCAGCCCCTGCTGAGTCCCCACTAACACATTTGAGCATTGCCAGGGATGAACACTAATTTAGGCTGTATATGCCATCTCAGCTATTCTACGTGGAATAAAAACACCTAACTGTGCCCGATCAACCCACAGAATCATGAAAAATAATAAATCATTGTTGTTTGAAGCCACTAAGCTTTGGAATAATATGTAACAGCAATAGGTAACTGAAACACACAGATAATCTTCACAACAACCCTACAGAGAAATTGCCATTTTTATCCTCATTTTGTACACAAGAAAACTAAAGCTTAGGGAGTTAAATAACTTGTCCAATAATGAAGTTCAGAAGTGGCAAATCCAGAAATTAACATCTATATTGGTCTGATTCCAGACCCTAGCTGCTAAGTATTATGTTAGATATTGTCATGGAGGCCAACCTGTGCCTTAAGATATAAAATAAACCATAATATCCATTGACAGAGCCAAAAAGATCTAGAGATAATGTATTCAGAACATGAATGAAGGTCTTCACTGTAACATTTTTGTCACCTGGAGGCAGTGTCTCCAACACAGGGCTTCTATTCAGAAAACAGTTTGTCATAGCTGACTGATGAGTGTTCACCCCAGGCAATGCTAGAGCACTGGGAACAGAGACTTTTACACAAAGCAACCACTTTCCCATGGAGAGTAAAGGGAAGAAGGATATTAATGAGGACAAAGAATAAGAACTAACACATGGTCTCAGTTGGTTGTTGTGGTTTAGGAAGAAGTCTTTCAGAAAAAAAGATTAAAAACTAATGAAAAAAAAATGTTCAACATCACTAGCCATTAGAGAAATGCAAATTCAGACTAGCAATGAAATATTATCACATACTTATTAGGACAGCAAATAAAAAATAGTGTCAATACTGATTCCTGGCAAGGATGTGGAACAGCTAGATTATTGTTGGTGGGAATATAAAATGGATGATCATAGTTGAACAGTTTATTATAAAACTAAATATACAACTACCTTACAACCTAGCAATTTTATCTCAGAGAAGTGAAAATTTACATCTATACAAAAGCCTGCATATAAATGTTCACAGTAGCTTTATTTGTAATATCCAAAAACTGAAACAAATCAAAATATTCCTAAATAGGTGAATGGTTAAATAAGTTGTGATAGGTGGGCACAGTGGCTCACGCCTGTAATCCCAGCACTCTGGGAGGCTAAGGCTGGCAAATCACCTGAAGTTCAGAGTTTGAGACAAGCTTAACCAACATGGAGGAAACCCCATCTCTACTAAAAATACAAAAAAAAATTAGCCAGGCATCATTGCAGGCTCCTGTAATCCCAGCTACCTGGGAGGCTGAGGCAGGAGAATGGTTTGAACCTGTGAGGCGGAGGTTGCAGTGAGCCAAGATCAAGCCATTGCACTCCAGCCTGGGCAACAAGAGCGAAACTCCATCTCAAAAAAATGAATTAATTAATTAATTAAACTGTGATGCATCCCTTCCATGGAATACTACTCAGCAATGAAAAGGAATGTAGTGATGAAACACATGGAACTCAAGGGCGTTGTGCTAAGTGGAAAAAGCCAGTCTCAAAAGATCCAAAAAGAAAAAGTAACATGCTGTAAGATGACGTTTGCTGTATACTGTACACTATTCTTGATGTAACAAACTTGCAGTGATAGACGGCTGATTAGTGGTTGCAGGGGTTAGGAAGGATGGGGATCAGAGGGACAGGTAGGACTATACAGAGGTAGCTCAGGGAGATGTTTATGGTGATAGAGAGTTCTGCATCTTGATTGTGATGGTGGTTACACGTGTCTGTGCACGCGATAAAATGGCGTAGAACCATAGACCCTCATCCCATCATTGTTAATTTCCTGGTTTTGATATTGTACTGTAGTTATGTAAGATATGACCACTGGGGGAAACTGAGAGAAGGGAACATGGACCTCATTGTACTATTTTAGAAATTTCCTATCAATCTATAATTGCTTCAAAATAAAAAGGTTTAAAAAAAACTGTACAATAGACCTCAATAAACTTGATTTTTTTTTTTTTTTTTTTTTTTTTTTTTTTTTTTTTGAGACAGAGTGTTTTGCTTTTGTCCCCCAGGCTGGAGTGCAATGGTGCATTCTCAGCTCACTACAACCTCCACCTCCCAGGTTCAAGCAATTCTCCTGCCTCAGCCTCCCAAGAAGCTGGGATTACAGGCATGTGCCACCACACCAGGCTAATTTTTTGTATTTTTAGTAGAGATGGGGTTTTACCATGTTGGTCAGACTGGTGTCGAACTCCTGACCTCCAGTGATCTGCCGGCCTTGGCCTCCCAAAGTGCTAGAATTACAGGCATTAGCCACCATGCCCAGCAAAGTGATTGGTTTTTTTAACTTACCTTATTCTAGGCACTGTGCTAGGTCCCCTGATACAACTAATACCTGAACACACGCTCTGCTTTACCTCTTCCCACCCCATCCCCCATACACATTCCCTAATCCATTTCTCAGCCATACCCTGTTGCTTGTTTCTGGATCATTCATTAAAGATTAAATGGTATTTCTGAGAGGAAAGGAAGAAGGCAGGAGCTAGAATTTTCTGGTAATCACCAAAAAACAGGCAAGTTAAAGAAGGAGAGACTAGCTCCGCAGACATCGAAAATTAGACAAGAAATGTGGGAAAGGGTGGGTATGTTTACTATAAGCAAAGTAGCTACTGGACAGTAGCCCCATAAACCATTTCGTGATGCCAAACTCATAGCTGTTTATTCTGTACCACCAACCTCACTCAGGCAACTCAAATTCATACCATTGTTCCAAAGAAAGATTAGTACAAATATAACATCAAGGCTGGAAAAAATAGATCAGACAGCAGTGGCACCTTAATAAATATGAAAGATAGTATTTTACTTACCAGCCTAGTATTGTATAAAGTTCACTGCAAAAGCAGACCTCAGACCAATCACTTGTGTACAATGATTAATGATCATCATTCCAAGCCCCTGGACTTAGGTGATTCATGAAGGAAAAAAGGATACCCAAGAATCTACATCAGATATTGATTTTTTTAAAAAATCTGAGACTCTCAAACACCAAAAAAAAAATTCATCAGACATAAGTATACTCGGCCCTACGGTAAACTCAGACTCACAGAGATAGAATTACCCCTCCTTCCTTGCTTATATGTATACAGTAAGATGCCCTTTTAAAACTTATTTTCTCATTTCAATCCTATCTTGAACATTCTTGAATATATTGAAAATGAAACTTGACTATAATTTTTTCCCAGTCCTTCCAAGGACATTCTTGGTGAACCCAGAATGAGGGCAGAAAAAAATGCACTTCCCCCTACCAAAGAGAAGTCCAGCCTGTTAGCTCCCTGAAAAAAATTTGGCATGTTATTAAGCATTTTTCTTATTGAGATTTCAAACAATGATCCAATATAAATCCTGATTGAAAAATATGATTAGATGAGGAAGCCGGAATCCACGTTCACAATCATAACAGAGACTGTGTCTACCTCACCCGTATATGTATGTCTAGCACTTGGCATGATGTGTGGTACATAGCAGTTACTCATTACTTTTTAATCAGATTGAAAACTGGCAAAATGGTTTGTCAGGAGATTTTTCTTCTGATTAAAGGCAACTCTGAAGCAAATAGAAATATGTCTGATCCCAAAAGTACATTAGAGAGACACACTCCTTATTTCTATTTCTCTGCTGTATAGTGCATAGATTTTTTCAGTATCTTTATCTCAGTCCCTGAGCCCCGGATCCACACTTTTTTTTTGAGACAAAGTCTTGCTCTGTCACCAGCCTGGAGTGCAGTGGTGTGATCTCAGTTCACTGCAACCTCCACCTCCCGGGTCAAGCGGTTCTCCTGCCTCAGCCTCCCAAGTAGTTGGGACTACAGTTGCCCGACACCATGCCCAGCAAAGTTTTGTATTTTTGGTAGAGACGGGGTTTCACCATGTTGGCCAGGATGGTCTTGATCTCTTGATCTCGTCATCCTCCCGCATCAGCCTCCCAAAGTGCTGGGATTACAGGCGTGATCCACTGTGTCTGGCCTAAAATTTCTTTTTTAATAATATTAGTTTATTTAGGCTGGGCACAGTGACTCACACCTGTAATCCCAGCACTTTGGGAGGCCAAGGTGGGTGGATCACAAGGTCAGGAGTTCAAGACCAGCCTGGCCAACATAGTGAAACCCCATCTCTATTACAGATACAAAAATTAGCTGGGCGTGGTGACAGGCGCCTGTAGTCTCAGCTACTCAGGAGGCTGAGGCAGGAGAATCGCTTGAACCCCAGAGTTGGAGGTTGCAGTGAGCCAAGATTTCCCCACTGCACCTCAGCCTGGGCAACAGACCAAGACTCTGTCTCAAATAATAATAATAATAATAATGGCCAGGGCGTGGTGGCTCATGCCTGTAATCTTAGCATTTTGGGAGTCTCAGGCAGGCAGATCCTTGAGGTCACTTGAGGTCAGGTCACCTCAAGATCACTTGAGGTCAGGAGTTCAAGACTAACTGGCCAACATGGTGAAACCTCGTCTCTACAAAAATAAAAAAAAATTTTTTAAAGAAAATAATAATTATTATTATTTAAAACTTTTAAAGAACAAGAAAATGCCCAAAAATACAGTGGCTTAAAAAAATAGTAGTTTATTTTTCTCTTATGCCAATCAGGCAGATAGTCTAATGCTAGCTTGGCATCTCACGGCATCTCACTGTTTCAAGGGACATGAGTTCTTCCATCTTGACACTCTGCGTTTAGCAATGGCTCACCACCATGTCCATAATTCAGCTTGAGAGAGGAGAAAAAGAGAGGACTCACACTTCTTGTAAGAGCACAGTTAAGAAGTTGTACACATTCTTCCACTTACATCCCGCAGCCAGAATAGGGCTGCTGCCCATAGTTGTACAAGTTGTTGCACAGGGATATCTGGCAAAGGGTGAGCAGGACCTAAAATCCAGCTTGCCCTCTACTGCCACACTATTCACATCACAGCTCTGCAGCTGCTCAGAGAAAGGGGTGCCTTTTTCTAACTCACACAGAGGCAAGATTTGGGCCAGCAATAGCCCTCAGCTAAAAACTGTTACACAGGCACCACCAGCTGCACAGGGAAAGCAGTGGAATACTGGAATTAGATAAGCAGCCATTACCCAACTAAAACTTTATTTTAATTATACTTTAAGTTTTGGGGTACATGTGCAGAATGTGCAGGTTTGCTACATAGGTATACATGTGCCATGGTGGTTTGCTGCATCCATCACCCCATCATCTACGTTAGGTATTTCTCCTAATTCTATCCCTCCCCAATCCCCCAACACCCTGCTATCCCTCCCCTAGCTCCCCCACCCGCTGACAGGCCCCAGTGTGTGATGTTCCCCTCCCTTCGTCCATGCGTTCTCATTGTTCAACACCTGTAATTCCAGCACTTATGAGTGAGAACATGCCGTGTTTGGTTTTCTGTTCTTGTCTCAGTTTGCTGAGAATGATGGTTTCCCGCTTCATCCATGTGCCTGCAAAGGACATGAACTCAACCTTTTTTATAGCTGCATAATATTCCATGGTGTATATGTGCCACATTTTCTTTATCCAGTCTATCATTGATGGGCATTTGGGTTGGTTCCAAGTATTTGCTATTGTGAACAGTGCCACAATAAACATATGTGTGCATTGTCTTTATAATAGAATGACTTAAAATCCTTTGGGTATATGCCCAGTAATGGGATTGCTGGGTCAAATGGTATTTCTAGTTCCAGATCATTGAGGAATCACCACACTGTCTTCCACAATGGTTGAACTAATTAGCACTCCCACCAACAGTGTCAAAGTGTTCCTATTTCTCCGCATCTTCTCCAGCATCTGTTGTCTCCTGATTTTTTAATGATCACCATTCTGTCGTGAGATAGTATCTCAATGTGGTTTTCATTTGCATTTCTCTAATGACCAGTGATGATGAGTGGTTTTTTTTTTTTTTATTGTTGTTGTTGTTGTTGTTGTTTTTTTAATGTTTGTTGGCTGCATAAATATCTTCTTTTGAGAAGTATAGTTTGAAGTCAGGTATCGTGATGCCTCCAGCTTTGTTTTGTTTTTGATTTTTTGGTTCTGTTTTGTTTTGGTTAGGATTGTCTTGGCTATGTGGGCTCTTTTTTGGTTCCATATGAAATTTAAGGTTGTTTTTTCCAATTCTGTGAAGAAAGTAATTGGTAGCTTAATGGGGATAGCATTGCATCTATAAATTACCCAGTAGCTTGATGGGGATAGCAATGAATCTATAAATAACTTTGGGCAGTATGGCCATTTTCACAATACTGATTTTTCCTAACCATGAGCATGGAATGTTTTTCCATGTGTTTGTGTCCTGTCTTATTTCCTTGAGCAGTGGTTTGTAGTTCTCCTTGAAGAGGTCCTTCACATTCCTTGTTAGGTATTTTATTTTCTTTGTAGCAATTGTGAATGGGAGTTCACTCATGATTTGACACTCTATTTGTCTATTACTGGTGTATAGAAATCCTTGTGATTTTTGCACGTTGATTTTGTATCCTGAGACTTTGCTAAAGTTGTTTATCAGCTTAAGGAGATTTTGAGCTGAGATGATGGGGTCTTCTCTAAATACAATCATGTCATCTGCAAATAGAGACAATGTGTCTTCCTTTTTTCCTAATTGAATACCCTTTATTTATTTTTCTTGCCTGATTGCCCTGGCCAGAACTTCCAATACTATGTTGAATAGGAGTGGTGAGAGAGGGCATCCTTGTCTCATGCCAGTTTTCAAGGGGAATGCTTCCAGTTTTTGCCCATTCAGTATGATATTGGCTGTGGGTTTGTCATAAACAGCTCTTACTATTTTGAGATACATTCCACTGACACATACTTTATTGAGAGTTTTTTGTGTTTTGGTTTTCAGGAGCTGTCGCCCAGGCTGGATTGCAGTGGCGCAATCTTGGCTCACTGCAACCTCCACTCCCCAGGTTCAAGCAATTCTTCACCCCCCAGGTTCAAGCGATTCTCCTGCCTCAGCCTCCTGAGTAGTAGGGACTACAAGTGCCTGCCACCGCACCCAGCTAATCTTCTTTTGTATTTTTAGTAGAGATGAGGTTTCAACATCTTGGCCAGGCTGGTCTTGAACTCCTAACCTCTTGATCCACCCTTCTCAGCTTCCCAAAGTGCTGGGATTACAGGCGTGAGCCACCCTACGTGGCCTATTGAGAGTTTTTAGCATAAAGAGCTGTTGAATTTTGTCAAAGGCCTTCTTTGCATCTATTGAGATAATCATGTATTTTTTTGTCTTTGTTTCTGTTTATGTGATGGATGACGTTTATAGATTTGCCTATGTTGAACCAGCCTTGCATCCCAGGGATGAAGCCAACTTGATCATGATGGAAAAGCTTTATGACGTAGTTCGATTTAGTCTGCCAGTATATTGTTGAGGATTTTCACATCAATGTTCAACATGGATATTGGCCTGAAATTTTCTTTTTTTGATAAGTCTCTTCCAGGTTTTATTTGGTCTCATAAAATCAGTTAGGGAGGGTTACCTCTTTCTGTATTGCTTAGAATAGCTTCAGAAGGAATGGTACCAGCTCCTCTTCGTACCTCTGTAGAATTCGGCTGTGAAGCCATCTGGTCCTGAACATTTTTTGGTTGGCAGGCTATTAATTGCTGCCTCAATTTCAGCTTGTTATTGGTCTATTCAGGCATTCAACTTCTTCCTGGTTTAGTCTTGGGAGGGTGTAAATGTCTAGGAATTTATCCATTTCTTCTAGATTTACTGGTTTATGTGCATAGAGGTGTTTGTAGTACTCTCTGATGGTAGTTTATATTTCTGTGGGATCAATGGTGATATCTGCTTTATCATTTTTTATTGCATCTGTTTGATTCTTCTCTCTTTTCTTCTTTATTAGTCAGGCTAGCAGTATAGCTATTTTGTTGATATTCTCAGAAAACCAGATCCTGGATTCATTAATTTTTTGAAGGATTTTTTGTGTCTCTATCTCCTTCAGTTCTGCTCTGATCTTTGTTATTTCTTATCTTCTACTCCCTTTTGAATTTGTTTGATCTTGCTCCTCCAATTCTTTTAATCGTGACATTAGGGTGTTGATTTTAGATCTTTCCTCATTCCTCTTGTGGGCATTTAGTGCTATAAATTTCCTTGTAGACACTGCTTTAAATGTATCCCAGAGATTTTGGTACATTGTGTCTTCGTTTTTATTGGTTTCAAAGAACATCTTTATTTCTGCCTTCATTTCATTATTTATCCAGCAGTCATTCAGGAGCAGGTTGTTCAGTTTCCATGTTGTTGTGTGGTTTTGAGTGAGTTTCTTAATCTTGAGTTCTAATTTAATTGCACTGTGGTCTGAGAGACTGGTTGTTATGATTTCCATTCTTTTGCATTTGCTTAGGAGCATTTTACTTCCAATTATGGGGTCAATTTTAGAATAAGTGTGATGTGGTGCTGAGAAAAAATGTATATTCTGTGTATTTGGAGTGGAGAATTCTGTAGATGTCTTTTAGGTCCACTTGATCCAGATCTGAGTTTAAGTCCTGGATATCCTGGCTAATTTTCTGATTCATTGATATGTTTAATATTGTCAGTGGGGTGTTAAAGTCTCCCACTATTATTGTGTGAGAGTCTAAGTCTCTTTGTAGTTCATTAAGAACTTGCTTTATGTATCTGGGTGCTCCTGTATTGGGTGCATATATATTTAAAATAGTTAGTGCTTCTTGTTGCATTGATCCCTTTACCATTATGTAGTGCCCTTCTTTGTCTCTTTTTATCTTTGTTGGTTTAAAGTCTGTTTTATCAGAGAGTAGGATTGCAACCCTTGAGGTTTTTTTTCTCTCCATTTGTTTGGTTGATCTTCCTTCATCCCTTTATTTTGAGCCTATGTGTGTCTTTGCATGTGAGATGAATCTCCTGAATAAAGCACACTGATGGATTTTGACTCTTTATCCAGTTTGCCAGTCTGTGTCTTTTGATTGAGGCAGTTAGTCCATTTACATTTAAGGTTAATATTGTTACGTGTGAATTTGATCCTGCCATTTTGATACTAGCTGGTTGTTTTGCCCATTAGTTGATGCAGTTTCTTCATAATGTCGATGGTCTTTACAATTTGGTATGTTTTTGCAGTGGCTGGTCTAGTTGTTCCTTTCCATGTTTAGTACTTCCTTCAGGAGCTCTTGTAAAGTAGGCTTCATGGTGACAAAATCTCTCAGCAGTTGCTTGTCCATAAAAGATTTTATTTCTCCTTCACTTATGAAACTTAGTTTGGCTGGATATGAAATTCTGGGTTGAAAGTTCTTTTCTTTGAGGATGTTGAATATTGGCCTCCACTCTCTTCTGGTTTGCAGGGTTTCTGCTGAGAGATCCACTGTGAGTCTGATAGGCTTCCCTTTGTGGGTTACCTGACTTTTCTCTCTGGCTGACCTTAGCATTTTTTCCTTCATTTCAACCCTGGTGAATCTGATAATGATGTATCTTGGAGTTGCTCTTCTTGAGGAATATCTTTGTGGTGTTCTCTGTATTTCCTGGATTTGAATGTTGGCCTGGCTTGCTAGGTTGGGGAAGTTCTCTTGGGTAATATCCTGAAGAGTGTTGTCCAACTTGGTTTCATTCTCCCCATCACTTTCAGGTACACTAATCAAACGTAGATTAGGTCTTTTCACATAATTCCATATTTCTTCGAGGCTTTGTTCATTTCTTTTCACTCTTTTTCTCTAATCTTGCCTTCTCATTTTATTTCTTTGAGTTGCTCTTCAATCTCTGACATCCTTTCTTCCACTTGATTGATTCAGCTATTGAACTTGTGTATGCTTCACGAAGTTCTCGTGCTATATTTTTCAGCTTCATCAAGTTGTTTATGTTCTTCTCTATACTGGTTATTCTCGTTAGCATTTTGTGTAACCTTTTTTCAAGGTTCTTAGCTTCTTTGCATTGGGTTAGAACATGCTTTTTTAACTAAGAGAAGTTTGTTATTATCTACCTTCTGAAACTTGCTTCTGTCAATTCGTCAAATTCATTCTCCATCCAGTTTTGTTCCCTTGCTGATGAGTTGTGATCCCTTGGAGAAGAGCCTTTCTGGTTTGGAGATTTCAGCCTTTTTGCACTGGTTTCCTCCCATCTTCGTGGATTTATCTACCTTTGGTCTTTGAAGTTGGTGACCTTTGGATGGGGTCTCTGAGTAGACGTCTTTTCTGTTGATGTTGAAACTATTTCTTTCTGTAGGTTAGTTTTTCTTCTAACAGTCAAGCCCCTTGGCTGCAGGTCTGCTGGAGTTTGCTGGAGGTCCACTCCAGACCCTGCTTGCCTGAGAATCACCAGGGGCTGCAGAATAGCAAAGATTGCTGCCTGTTCCCTCTTCTGGTAGCTTTTTCCCAGAAAGGTACTTGCCAGATGTCAGCCATAGCTCTCCTGTATGACGTGTCTGTCAGCCCCTGCTGGGAGGTGTCTCCCAGTCAGGATACACAGGGGTCAGGGAGCCACTTGAGGAGGCAGTCTGTTCCTTATCAGAGCTCACATGCTGGGCTGGGAGATCTGTTGCTCCCTCAGAGCTGCCAGGCAGGGACATTTAAGTTTGCTGAAGCTGAACCCACCACCACCCCTTTTCCCAGGTACTCTGTCCCAGGAAGGTGGAGGCATTATTTATAAGTCCCTGATGGGCTGCTGCCTTTTTTCAGAGATGCCCTGCTCAGCCAGAAGGAAGTCTAGTGCCAGTCTGCCTGCAGAGGCCTTGCTGAGCTGTCTGGCCTCTACCCAGTTGCTATGTAAACTTCCCGGTGACTTTGTTTACACAGGAGAGGTTAAAACTGCCTACCCTAGCCTCAACAATGGCAGATGCCTCCCCCCACCCCTACCTCCCACCCCCCACTGAGCTTGAATATCCCAGGTAGAACTGAGACTGCTGTGCTGGCTGTAAGAATATCAAGCCAGTGGATGTTAGCTTGCTGGTCTTCCTGGGGGTGGGACCCACCAAGCCAGATCACTTGGCTTACTGACTTCAGCCCCCTTTTTCAGGGGAATAAGTGGTTCTATCTTGCTGGTATTCCAGGCACCACTGGGGCATGAGAAAAAAAAACTGCTGCTGCTAAAACAGCCCCAGTTTTCTGCTGGAAACCCAGGGTGCTGGTATCGTAGGCACCAGAGGGAATCTCCTGGTCTGCAGGTTGTGAACACTGGGGGAAAAGCACAGTATCTGAGCCAGAATGCCAGAGTGTCAGCAAAAGTCCCTAATGGCTTCCCTTGGCTAGGAGAGGGAGTTCTCTGGCCCCTTGTACTTTCCAGGTGAGGCAATATCCCACCCTGCTTCGGCTCACCCTTCTTGGGCTGCACCCACTGTCTAACCAGTCCCAGTGAGATGAACCTGGTACGTCAGTTGGAAATGTGGAGATGACCTCCCTTCTGCATCACTCTTACTGGCAACTGCACACCAGAGCTATTCCTGTTTGGCCATCTTGGCCCAACTAAAACTTCATTACAAAAAAAGGGGGAAAATAGATATTGGGCAAATATCTAGAGTATAGCCCACAAATACAAATACAAAAACCAAAGGAAAACCTGCTCTTCTCTTAGGTAAAGCATGGTTCTTAACTTTGTAGCATGAATGTCTTATTCAGGCCACTATAATAAAGTACTGTAGACTGGGCAGCTTACATGCAACAGAATTTTGTTTCTCATAATTCAATTCAGGAGGCTGGGAAGTCCAAGATCAAGGTGCTAGAAGATCCAGTGTCTTTTTTTGAGGGCTCATTTCCGTTATGTCCTCACATGGAAGAAGGGACCAGTGACCTCTATCAGACCTCTTTAATAAGGTCACACCACCATCTCCATGTAATTTGTAAAAATTTTTTGTAGAGATGGGGGTCTCACCATGTTGCCCAGGCTAGTCTCAAATTCCTGGGCTCAAGTAGTCTTCCTGCCTCAGTCTCCCAAAGGCTGAAATTACAGGCATGAGCCACTACACCCAGCCTTGGGCTCTCAAATTAGTGTAACTAGTATCCTTATACAAAGAGGAGAAGAGACATAGACAGACACTGAGTAAAGATGGCTATGTGAAGACAGAGGCAGAGACTGGAGTGACACAGCTAAAGACCAAGGAACATCAATGGTTGCTGGCAACACCAGAAGCTGGAAAGCAGCAAGGGAAGGATCCTTCCCCAGAACCTTGAAATAGCATGGCCCTCCCAACACCTTAATCTTACATGTCCAGCCTCATGAACGGTGAGACAATAAACCTCCGTTGTTTCAGACCACTCAGGTAATGGTATTTGGTTACAGCAGCCCTAGGAAATCAATACAACTGACCTCCTTTTAATAGTATTAGTCACGTAAAATTAGTACATTAGTCTTTTTAGACATCAGTCATTGAAAACATTATTAGTCACTTGCAAACATTATTCTGAGTGATTTCATGGCATAGAAAAGGTTAAGCATTCTTGAGAAATGTGTAAAATTGTTCTACATTCACAAAGAGTCCTCATAAAGTTTGAAAACTTTCAATTGTATTCGCTCCCTTATTTTTCTCCCTCAGCCCCCTAGAATCCAATCAGTTGTTTTGTTTTGTTCTGTTTTGTTTTGTTTTGTTTCTGAGATAACGTCTGCTCTGTCGCCCAGGCTGGAGTGCAGCGGTGCAATCTCGGCTCACTGCAACCTCCACCTCCCAGGTTCAAGCGATTCTCCTGCCTCAGCCTCCCAGATATCTGGGATTATAGGCACCAGCCACCAAGCCTGGCTAACTTTGTATTTTAGTAGGCAGGATTTTGCCATGTTGGCCAGGCTGATCTCAAACTCCTGACCTCAGGTGATCCACCTACTTTGGCTTCCCAAAGTGCTGGGGTTACAGGCATGAGCCACCTCACCTGGCCAATCCATCAGTTTTTAAATCTTACCTGTTGTATCTCAGAAATATTTCCTATATGCTGTAGTGGGTTGGTTTGTCCACTGGGCAGCAAGTGCATATACTGAGACACAGGAGATTGCAGCAGAGAAACTTTAATAATCACAGGGGAGCTGAACGAGGAGATGGGAAGAAACCTCAAACCTGCCTACCCAAGCAGTCTGGGGATAGGGATATTAAGGAGTTTGGAGAGGGCTTGAAGTGTGGGGATTGCTGATCAGTGGAAGAGTGAAAAGTTATTTTATGGGATGGAAAGATGAAAAAAGTGCATTCTTCGGCTTCAGTTTCTCTGTGGGAGGTCTTCAAACTGGTTAGTGTCAGATGTTTTACTGGTATTCTGGATCTGAAAAACATCTTAAGCAATTCCTAAAAGCCCTATGATTCTAACAACAAAGATTCTGTCTGTGGGAACAGTAGGGATACAAAAGGTGAGAATGTAGTTCTACATGACTTTTTCAGTTACAAAGAAGTGGACATAAGTGCAGTCCAATGAATGCTTAAATATAATTATATTCCTGTCCAGGCCCCAGCATGTAATTCTTGTTAACCCTGTGAGGATGGTTTCAATGCAATTCCCTTTTTCATACCCTCACCACCACCTTGAGAACATGCCCTCATTTAACAACTCCCACCTGAACCACAGCAACACCTCCTAACTCAGCTTTGACTGCCAGTCTCTCCCCACTCCAGCTCATTCTTCATTACAACCAGAGCTTCTGCTGAATAGTGCCATGTTTTGGTTTGACCTCTACTTACTAATTCCTAGACATGGGGACAAACACAAATTCAGAAAACTTGAAATGATTTGCAGAATATCCCTCAGCCTCCTTCTCCAGTCTCAACTCCTGTCTTTCTTGTCCCACCAACCTGACCCACATGGGTATGTTCATATCCTCATTAAGCTTTTTTTTTTTTTTTTTTGAGATGAAATCTCACTCTGTAGCCCAAGCTGGAGTGCAGTGGTGCAATTTCAGCTCACTGCAACCTCTGCCTCCTGGGCTCAAGTGATTCTCATGCCTCAGCCTTCTGAGTAGCTGGGACTGCAGGCACGTGCCACCATGCCTGGCTAATTTTTTGTATTTTAGTAGAGATGGAGTTTCACCATGTTGCCCAGGGTGATCTGGAATGCCTGAGCTCAAAGGATCCACCTGCCTTGACCTCCCAAAGTGCTGGGATTACAGGCATGAGCCACCACGCCCAGCCTTCATTAACTTTCTATGTGCTCCTATTTCTGTTTGATTTGTTTCTCCCCAAATTCTTTGCAAACTGCTACCCATTGGTTAAGATCTAACTCAAAACCCCTTGCAAAAGTCCCTCTTGACTCATCAGTCAACAGTTGCTTTCGTTATCTTCTAAGAGTTTTGGACTACATCAGCATTTCACTATAGCTCATGTATTTCTGAGCATAAAACAGTTAACAACTCTGGACAAGGGAACAATTTTAGTTTTATTACTCAAGAATAAGTGCATTTCTTCACAACAGAAGAACAATCTTTATCTTGGACATTGACTCAGTTAGACTATAATGGACACATCCTAGGATGGCACCATAATGTCTCCTCCTAGTATGCAGCACCACTGTATGACCTATAATCCCTTGCCTTTGAGTTCAGGCAAAGCCTGTGACCTGCTCCTCACAGAATATGGTAAAGGTGATGAGATATACCTTCCTTGATTATGTTACGTTGCTTGGCAAAGGTGAATGGATTTTACAGATGTAATTAAGGTCCCTAGTTAACTGTTTTCATTTAATCAAAAGAAATATTAACCTAGATGAGCCTGACATAATCAAGGGAGCCAAAAATACAATTCTAAACCCCCCAACCAACTGAATGGACCCTCCCCTCAGCCATTCCAAAGTTAACCTGAAATATTAGTTCAGGCCATGATGGAAAGGGAGGGGTGTCAGAAATGCTTCATTATACCCACCTCTCTTTGGAATGCAGGCACAGCTAACCAGCGTTAACATTAAAACAGAGTTCTTAAGACTGAAAAACAGATTTCCTGTAGCAATAAGACACCAAATTCCAGCCTGACTCTAGTATAGCAACACATGACAGATAAGCCCTAAAAAAAGTTGAAGTGTTTTACCCCCAAATATATTTCTTTGACATATTTTGAAATGGCAAGGCCATCTCTTGTGGGGAAAATCTATATTCTGTAGAGAATCCTTGCTCCTTTCCAGGTCTTTTCCCTGATCCAGGAGAGAATTAACTAAGAGTCTGGCACATTTTTAGGTCTAATAAGAGCTCTGAGGCTACCTAGAGGCTTCATCCGCATGATAAAACCTTGATCTCCACAACCCCTGATCTTAACCCAGACCTTCCTTTGTATGGATTCCAGGTCTTTAGATAACAAACTTTTTTTTTTTTTTCTTTTTCTCTTCAAAGCTACTGAAAATCAAGATAACAAACTTTTTCAACCAATTATCAGTTAGAAAAATTTTTAATCCACCTATGACCTGGAAGGCACCACCCCTCCCCACTTCAAGTTTTCCCACCTTTCCAGACCAATCCACTGTGCATCTTACATGTATTATTTGATATCTTACGTCTCCATAAAATGTATAAAATCAAGCTGTAGCCCAACCATCTTGGGCACACGTTTTCAAAATCTCCTGGAGCTGTGTCATAGGCCATTGGTCACTCATATTTGGCTCAAAATAAATCTCTTCACATATTTTACGGAGTTTGATTTTGTCGACACCCTTATAAATGGGGTCTGGAGGTAAGAGATTAAGAAGCCAGGCTCTCTCGTTCTTGCATTAAGAGGCAGGCTGACAGCCATGTGCAGTGATTTATGCCTGTAATCAGAGCACTTGGGAGCCTGAGGCAGGAGGATCGCTGGAGCCCAGGAGTTTCAGACTAGCCTGAATAACATAGAGATCTAGTCTCTACAAAATATAAAATAAAATTAAAAAATTAGTTGGACATGGTGGCACACACCTGTAGCCCCAGCTCCTCAGGAGACTCAGGTGGAATAGGATCACGCCACTGGCACTCTAGCCTGGGCAACAAAGCAAGACCTCGTCTCAAGAAAAAGGAGAAGAAGCAAGGTACCATTAATTCACAGCCTCAAGGAAACAAATTCTGCTAACCACTAAGGGACCCTATAAGCAGCTGCTTCCCTAGCCAGGTCATCAGAGGAGAAGATGGCTTGGCCAGCACCTTGATTTCGCCCCAAGCAGTGGACCTGGCTAAGGGTATCTAGACTTCTGACCTGCAGAATCCAAAAATAAATGGGTGCTGTTTTAAGCCACTTATTTTCTGGCAATTTATTATACAGTGTCAAAAGACAAAATTACAACAAAATTCGTTTTAAGAAAGGCTGAAGAAAGCAGAAGCAAAGAACAAAAGTGTGTTAGTTATCTTTTTTTCTTTCTGAGGCAGAGTCTAGCTCTGTCATCCAGACTGGAGTACAATGGTGCGATCTTGGCTCACTGCAACCTCTGCCTCCCAGGTTCAAGCGATTCTAGTGCTTTACCCACCCAAGTAGCTGAGATTACAGGCGTGGTGATGCTAATTTTCGTATTTTTAGTAGAGATGGGGTTTCACTATATGGCCCTGGCTGGTCTTGAACTCCTGACTTCAAGTGAGCCACCCACCTCGGCCTCCGAAAGTGCTGGGATTATAGGCATGAGCCACCACTCCCAGCCAGACTACCTTTTTTAAATAAGGATTAAAGCAGAGGTAACGTCACTATAACACCAAATGAAGATTTTACACAGGACTGTTTGGGAAATTGGCTGTTATCTTTTTCTCCTGTTTCTCAGAAGGTCAGACAACTTCATTTGGGTTTGATGACGTGAAATTTTAGCACGGATGACTCCATTGTGATTTTTAGTCAGGTCTGCTGGGGACAAGCACAGAAACTTAGAAACAATGGCCTCCTGAAATTTTTATTTAACAACAGCAATAGAAAACAAATACACGTAACACAGCCTCTTAGACTGGTGACAAAGATTCTCTTCTGTCAAAAGATAGAATTGCAGCAAATTCAGTCTCAGTCTTAATTGTCTTATTTTCATTTCTAAAATCAAACACTACCTCATTCTACAAAGTAGAATGGGTGCACCCATGAGCCGAGCAGAGGAGGTTAGCTTTATGAACAGAAAAGGGCTGAGGAAATCAAAAAACAGAAAACAAAAAGGAGATTGGTCATTTCAAAGTTACTTTACTTGTAAAGGTTAAGGCAGAGGGGACTTCCTTATCATAGCAGCTAAAACTGACCCGTTTGAGAATCTGGCTATTATCTCTCTCCTGATTTCTCAGAAGATGGGATAAACAACTTCATCTTGGTGATGTGGAATTTCAGCATTTTGGTGTGGTCTATCGGGCCTGGTGCAGGAATATAGTCAAACCAATGACCTCCTATGAGTTTTATTCACGCGGTCTTTACCTAACTCAAGTCACACTCTTCTGAACTCTCTTCTCAACCAGACCCTGACTTTTGGGCTTGTTTGCCTCCACTTCATCCAGTTTTAGCAAGAGCCCTCCTGGGTCAGTTCAGCAAAACTCCCCTACTCTTGGTATCTGGTCAAATTCATTATCCCCCACCCTCAATTTCTTCTTATCACCTTGGCCTGACTTCAGCAAAAATCATCTTAGGTCACTTTTGCCAGAATTCCCCTTACCCTTGATGTTTTCTTTTGTAATTTTTTAGCCACCACATCTGGCCTATTTTGGATAAGCCATTGTGGCCTTACCTTTTGTTCCCCAGCTTGAAGTCTATGAAGGCTTTTGGTCTTCCTGGGATTGGGTGGAGGAGTGAAAGTAGGAAAGGGTTACCTGTACACTGCCTTGAGACCAGTTCAATAAAAGTGCACATGTTAAAAATAAATAAAATATTAAAGGCATAAAAATAAAATTGTGTGTAACTATGCATGTTTGAATTGCCTTAATTTAAAAAAATGAAATTTTAAAATTATTAAAACTACCTTGGAAAACACAAGATGTAAAGAAACCTGCCCTCCTTTAAGTAGTAGATAAAAGAAAGCTATGAAACCTTCTCTAAGAACCTTTAAGAAATTGTCTTAATCTTCTCAGGCTGCTGTAATAAGATACTATTGACTGGGTGGCTTAAAGAACAGAAATTTATTTATCACGTTCTAGAGGCTGGGAAGTTAAAGATCAAGGTGACTGCAGATTTGGTGTCTTGGTGAGAGCTGACTTTGACTTGTAGACAGCTGTGTTCTCACTGTGTGCTCACATGTCCTTTCCTCTATATGTATTCATGGAAAGAAAGATCTCTCTCTCTCTCTCTCTCTCTCTCTCTCTTTTCTTATAAGGGCAATAATCCCATCATGAGGGTCCTACCTCATGACCTAATCTAGACCCAATTATCTCCCAAAGACTCCTCCTTCAAATAGCCATCACATTAGGGTCTAGGACTTCAACACATGAACTGGGGGGAAGGGAGACACAAACATTCAGTTCGTAACAGAAATAAATCTTGGCCTAGTGTGGTGGCTCACACCTGTAATCCCAACACTTTGGGAGGCTGAGGCAGGAGGATTGCTTAAGGCCAGGAATTCTAGATCGGTCTGATCAACATAGTGAGACCCTAGCTCTATTTAAAAGAAATGAAAAGTAAGATTAATAAAATTAAAAATTTTAAAAGGACAGGCCATGTGTAGTGGCTCATGCCTGTAATCCCAGCACTTTGGGAGACCGAAGTAGAATGATCACTTGAGCCCAGGAGTTCAAGACCAGCCTGGGCAACACAGCATGACCCTATCCCTATTTAGGAAAAGAAGAAGGTAGGGGAGGAAAAGGAGGTGGGAGGAGGGGCAGTGGGGGAGAAGGAGGAGGAGGAAGAAGAGGAGGAAGGCAGGAAAGGAGGAGGAAGAGGGAGAGGAGGAGGCGAAGGAGGAGGAGGAGAAGAAAAGAACACTGAGAATGCTGACTGCTCTCTTTGAGGATATAAAGTATGGGAGGTTGGGAGGGAGTCTAGATAGCAGTGACTTCGGGCTTCTGTCTGGTCCCCCTTCCAATAGAAGATTAATGGTATCCAATGATCCAGAATTCCACTGACCTGTCACTGTCTCCATTACCCCTAGGTAAAAGTGGCTGATAAAGATGCAGGGGTCAGGTGGAGGAGGAACCTGTCTACCCTGGTGGATATTTTGAATCGAGTGACAGATCCTAACAGAGATTATCAATTTCTCAAGGTTATTCTTTACCTGGGTTGCCCCTTCTCAGATTGCCTACAGAAAGGCCACCATAATAGTTTGGTGAGGGGCTAGAAAAAGGGGAAATGTGGATCCTTTCATGACTTATTCATAGAAAGGACCTTTCTAGTTCATCCTGGATGGTTGACACTAGCAAATATTTGATTACCAAAACTCTAGCCTTGTAGTTGGATTTTCATAGTACTTACTCAATGCTCTTGAAGGGTACCAAACAATTTCATTCCGAATTTGACACATTTTGAAATGACTGTTCAGAAGACCTGCAGAGTTGTCTTTTGTGGGGAAATGGGCATCTGCAGAGACTCTGCATTAACACAGACAGGCTTTCTCTGGTGCTCTCCCTTGTCCAGATCTGCAAAGGTCTGATAGAAACCTTTACCACCTATTCCTTCTAAAGGCTACTATCTGTGAGATTTCATTTGTTCAACAAGACCATTTTTGCTAGCCAGGCCTCTTTTTCTCCCCTTCCATAACCTGTCTTGCCACCATAACCTGTTTTGCCCAAATGCAGGCCCCATTCTTTCTGTAATCTCTGTAATCTCAAGGTGGTATAAAAGCAACCATTTGGCCATTTCTTTGAGTTTTTATATTTTGTATGACTCCTACACACCTGTGCATCAAATAAAATTTGCAGGCGTCCTTTCCCATTAATCTATGTAATCAGTTTGTTTTATAGACTCAAATTATCAAACATTCAAGGGAAAAATTTAAACTTCCCTACACTCTGATCTTTCCCTGTCTCCCACCTTATGAACATTATCTTAGTCTTTAAACCTCCTTCTAGGCTGGGCGCGGTGGCTCATGCCTGTAATCCCAGCACTTTGGGAGGCCGAGGCAGGCAGATCATGAGGTCAGGAGTTCGAGACCAGCCTGGCCAACATGGTGAAACCCCATCTCTACTAAAAATACAAAAAAATTAAAATTAGCTGAGCATAGTGGCAGTTGCCTGTAATCCAAGCTGCTTGGGAGGCTGAGCCAGGAGAATCACTTGAACCCCGAGAGGCAGGGGATATAGTGAATCAAGATTGCGCCATTGCATTCCAGCCTGGGCAACAAGAGTGAAACTCCGTCTCTCTCTCTCTCTCTGTCTCTCTCTGTCTCTCTCTCTCTCTCTCTCTCACACACACACACACACACACACACACATACACACACACACACCCCTCTTTCTCCGCAAAGGCAAGGGAGATGAATAAATTAAGTTGTACTTTCTCGGTTCTCGTGAGAATGTACAAAGATGAAATCATCTGCTTAAAAAAAAAGTTTGGACTGGACACGGTGGCTCACACCTGTAGTCCCAGCACTTTGGAAGGCCGAAGTGGGAGGATCACTTGAGACCGGGAGTTCAAGACCAGCCTGGGCAACATAACGAGACCCTATCTTTACAAAAATAAAATTTGGAAATGATGCATTTGTGTTGGGACCTCCTCCATGTTATATACAGAAATATCCCAGTGCAGCTCCTAGTCTCAGTAGAATGCATGAGGCTTCGACTCTCTCAGCCTGGGCTCAGAAAATTTCCTGGAGCAGATTAATGTGGAGTTTGGTTTAAAGGAGAAGCCAGTGGCGGCAAACACTCTCGGTTATGAGAAGTATCTTTTTCTTTCACTTTCTCCTTCAGCTGCCCTAACTGCCATTCACTGGGCAGAAGAAATAAAACAAAGTGAACTTAAGGCAGCTTCTTTTCTCAACCAATGAGATTCTTACCGCTTTTGTCATGGCAATTGATCTCAGACTCCACCTAATTCCCTGGTTCCGGATCTCACCACAGCATGAGGCTAGAGTAGGGTAGCTTGGAGCTTGTGGATGAGGGAAATTACTGTGTCCTCTGTGTTCACCCAGAGAGACAGAGATCAGGAACCGCTGCCTCTCCCCCGGCCGGACCTTCGGCTCATGGGAAGCACATGGGCCAGTGTACTGGGGGTTCCTGGCGCCTCAGGGATTGAAGCAACCCTCACACCAGTAAAGGCGGCCCTGCCTAGCGCAGGCAGGACGCGGAGGTGGACAGCTGCGGGGCGCCATGCAGCCGCCAGAGGACTCAAGTGCCTCAAGTCCCCGCGCGATGGCGTTCCCCGGACCGGGAAGGAAAGGCGATCGGCCTGCGAGGAGGTGCGGACGGGGCCAGGAAGGACGGGGGCTGGCCTCACCCCCGAGCTGCCGGCCTCCGCAGCCGGCGCACCTGTCCCTCCCTGCCCACCAACTCAAGGGCCCCACCCCGATCTGCGCTCGCTGGGTGACCTCGACGCCCGGGCGGGGACCGAGGGCGCTCTGAGCTCTGTGCCCAGCTCCCAGACTCACTCCCGCTCGGAAGCTGAGGCCAGGTCTTCAGACAGGAACGACAGAGGAGCCGAAGCCCAGGGGCAGCCCGCTCCAGCCCCGGCCGCCGCGGAACAATGGCCCGAGGGCTGGCGGCGCCGCGGCCAACGCGGAGGAGCAGGGGCGGCCGGGCGCTGAAGCCCCGCCCCTCGGCCGGCGCCCTGACAACGCGGGCGGGCTGGGCTGCGCCGCCTGCTCCCCGCCCCTCGGCGGCCGCACCAGGCGGGGCCCGGGCCACGGCGCTGCCGCTGCTGCAGCAGCAAGCAGCTGCTCCGCAGAGTGGGGGCCGGGGCCGGGGCCGGGGCGCCCTCCCTCCCACCTTCTCCCGCCATGAGCCAGGGAAGTCCGGGGGACCGGGTCCCCCTCGATCCCACCCCCGGACCCCCAGCCCCCCCCAACCCCTTCGTACATGAGTTACACCTCTCCCGCCTCCAGAGGGTTAAGGTAATGTGTGGGGAGTGGGCGTCGGGAGGACCCGTGGGGATAGGGAAATGGGGCCGTTTGAGCCCTGGCAAAGGTGGGCTTGGGGATCCTTGAGAAGGAGATGGCTGAGAGGCTTGCTGAGCGGGAGTCCGGGGATGCGCACGTGGGGGCGGCCGGGGGTGGGCAAGGAGTCCTGGAGAGGACGCTGCGGGCTTGGGCTCTAGACGGCTCGAAGGTGTGGAAGAACTGAGTGGGTGGGGATGGAGGGCGGCAGGGGACCCAGGGGCTGGAGAGATGAAGGACGCTGGGGAATGCGGATTACATCCTGCGGAGGCTGACGGCTAGGACGGAGTTAGAGGCTACGGGAAGCCGGGGGTGGGGGCGGGGGCGTGCCGAGTTCTCCGGGGCATGACTTAGACGGAAGACGTTTCTGGGCCGGGAGCCTGCGACCCTGTGCCCTTCGTACACCTCCTCTTCCCACTCCCTCCAACCCCCCTCCACCCCGCACTGCAGCACCTCCCGGTGGGGGCAGGGAAGCTGAGAAGGGGGTTGGCTACAGGAAGTGTAGGGCCGCGCCAGCCTTGGGGAACTGCGAGATGGTTTGGGGAGGGAGTGTCCGAGGTTTCTGCTGCCATCACCTCCCCGGAGGCTGGCTGCAGGGGTTAGGTTTGTTTACCTGCTCCTTCCCCAAGGCAGCCTATGGAGTCAACCTGGCTCCCGGCAACCTCTCCCATGCGGAGTGGGGGCGAGCTCTTGTCTCCCCTATCCCCGAGTAGTATGGGATTGCTGTTGGGCAGTGCTAGAAATTGACCTCGGGCCTGAAAACTGGACCTCTCAGTATTTACAACCCTCTGCGTACTAGGCCCAAAGTGGAAAGATCTGTGCACCTGGTTTCTGTTGGGCATAGGAGCTATTTATGGAATAAGATGTGGGGGAGGAGGACCTATCTCTAACCTACTGTACATCAAGCACAGCACCCTGCACTTTCGCATGCATTCTTATTAAATCTTCTAAGTGCTAGATGCATTTTATGACATTCAGTTTTATAGGTGGGGTAGGGACCAGCTGAGATAGGAAAATAAGGTCCTTGATCCCATTAATCTTTTATCCTCTTGCCCTCATTGGTATACTTAGCCCACCTTGGTCCCAGTCCCCTCTCCTGTTCCCACACCACCTATCACCTGCAAGGGATGATGGCTGTCTGCTCCCGGGTCTATCCTTTGTGGGAGGGAGATGCTGTGGAGGGAGCATACCAAGCCCTAAAGTGGCATTCTCTCCCACCCTTTGCAGTTCTGCCTCCTGGGGGCACTGCTGGCCCCCATCCGAGTGCTTCTGGCCTTTATCGTCCTCTTTCTCCTCTGGCCCTTTGCCTGGCTGCAAGTGGCCGGTCTTAGTGAGGAGCAGCTTCAGGAGCCAATTACAGGATGGAGGAAGTAAGTGGGAGGTCAGCCCCCAGAGACCCTGCTTCTCTTCCCTGCTGTCTATTCCCCTCCCTCTTTGAGAAGAAGAAAAGGGAGGATTCTGAAACTATTCTGGTTAGCTTGGGTGAATGAGTCAGCCAAGCTCAGATCTGGTTCCCAGACCTCACCTGTAAGTCATGCCTGATGTGTCCCAAAGTGGCCAGAGACCTTGGCCCCTTGGTTACATCCTATTTAAGGGTAAAAGAGAGGTGCCCTACTTCCCCGCTGCCTGAACCTGGGGGCGGGTGAGGGTTAGAACCACTGCTTCCGCTGATACCCAACCTTGCCCTGGTTAGGACTGTGTGCCACAACGGGGTGCTGGGCCTGAGCCGCCTGCTCTTTTTCCTGCTGGGCTTCCTCCGGATTCGCGTTCGGGGCCAGCGAGCGTCTCGCCTTCAAGCCCCTGTCCTTGTTGCTGCCCCACACTCCACTTTCTTTGACCCCATTGTTCTGCTGCCCTGTGACCTGCCCAAAGTTGTATCCCGAGCTGAGAACCTTTCCGTTCCTGTCATTGGAGGTGAGATGGTTCAAACAAACGGGGTCATGAAGGGGAAGGGTGACAACTCTGGGCAAAAAACGTCAGGAATGGAGATACAGGAGAGAAGAACTGGCCTCAAGTGGGGAGGGACTGTTGGCAAATGAAATGTAAATTACCACCATTAGTCAACCCGTCTTAGATTCGGAGGGCTGGGACAGAGAGGTATTAGAGGGAGTTCTGGTCAGTTCTCTAAAAGGACAGCTGCTATAAAGAGATTGCCCCAGGGCAAAGAGCTAGCAGAAACTTCTCATACTGTTGAGAGAGTGAAGGCTGCAGATGTTACTGCCCCTGGGTAAGAATAAAGTGATTCCTCTTCCTATCCTTTCCAAACCCAGCTCTGCTTCGATTCAACCAAGCCATCCTAGTATCCCGGCATGACCCGGCTTCTCGTCGCAGAGTGGTGGAGGAGGTCCGAAGGCGGGCCACCTCAGGAGGCAAGTGGCCACAGGTAAGGGTCTCAAGACCATCTCCTCACTTTCCATGTCCTCCTGAAGAGACTTCCCTTTCCTCTCTCCTCGGCCTTCAGCCTTCTTCACCTCATTCCGCTCTTTTTTCCCCCAGGTGCTATTCTTTCCCGAAGGCACCTGTTCCAACAAGAAGGCTTTGCTTAAATTCAAACCAGGTGAATAAAATGATAGTGGCTGGTGGGCTGTAGGAAAAAGAAGTTCCAGATTTGGGGAGGGACTCTGAAATAACCAAAGAAGTGGAACAGTGGGAGGGATAGGAGAGGAAGGGAGGGAGACAGGGAATCTCCTAGCTAATGCTGATAAGCTGGGGAGTCAGAGAGAAAATTATCAGTGAGTGGAGCAAGGCTGTATCTCATTTGAGAACTGTCCCAGACCTCCATACTTCATGCCCTCTAGCTACTGCTGTGTACTAACCTCTGCCTTGTGGGGGTCCGGGGTGGAAATGGGATCTAGGAGCCTTCATCGCAGGAGTGCCTGTGCAGCCTGTCCTCATCCGCTACCCCAACAGTCTGGTGAGTCTTAGTCCAAGAAAGAGTGGAAAGGTGGAGCACAAATCCACTCCAAATGGAAATAAGTGAAAACTGTTGGTGCTATGATGGGCTGTGCATTAGGGGTGTGACCAGAGGCGGGATCAGGCCCTCTGCTCAAAGGTGACTGGCCAGTTTCAGGGGGAAAAAGTAATGCTCTTATGCCCTCACCTGTTTCTCCCATAGGACACCACCAGCTGGGCATGGAGGGGTCCTGGAGTGTGAGTTCTGGTGTTTCCCAGGGTGAGGGTGGGGAGCAGGGTCCATCAGAGAATTCCTGCCTGTCTTCCATCTCCAGACAAGGTGAATGGCCCTTCTTCATCTGAGGACCGAGAGAACTCTAGAGGAGATGCCACTTTTACCGTGATCTCCCCATATAATCTGGCAGTGCTTAGATTAGCTATCCCACCTAAATTATTCCTACTGTAATTATGGCTCCTATGCACTTATTTTCCCATGTTTCTGCGATTTTTCTCCCTCGGTTGTCCCTTCTTGAGAATCATCACTATCAGGCATGCCCTTGGCTTTTTCTTTACTCACACCTTCCTACCCTGCAGTTCTTCCTCTGCATATCCATGCAGCTCTGCTCTCTTTCCCTACCACGTTTCTGGCCCTTCCTTGTATCTCCCAACTGCACGTTCACCCAGCTGACCGTGTGGCTAGGAGTCCGTCCCTATATCAATGGGCAGAACTTCTCCCACTCCCCACCTGGGTTCGGGGAGGGGAGTGGGGTGTGGAAGCCAGGGGAGGAACCCATAGTTAGAGACTGGTGAGCACTGAGATCTCTCTTTTCTTAGACTCAAAGTCCTATGGCTCACAGCCTCTCAGCCCTGCAGCATTGTGGATGTGGAGGTAAGGCCCTCATGGGTGGGGTGGGAGAATGGACATCTCATACCTCTGAAACCTTGGGAAAAGAGGGTGGGAGTTGTCAGACCCCCCCTTTGAGGTTCTGATAAGAATTGTGTTTGTCTGTTTCAGTTCCTTCCTGTGTATCACCCCAGCCCCGGGGAGAGCAAGGACCCCACCCTCTATGCCAACAACGTTCAGAGGGTCATGGCACAGTGAGTGCCCCACAGAGTATTTCCTGGAGCAGTTACACGGGGCAAAGGAACCACAAGGCAGTGGAGGGGGGCGAGATTTTCAAGCAAAGATTGAGGAGCAGGCGGGGGAAGGGCTCTTGGACAGATGAGATGGAGGAGGGGAGATTTAAAGGGGCCTAATCAACTCTTCCAGTCAGTGGGCCAGAGTCAGGAACAAACCCTCAGAAGTTTCTTCTGCTTCCTTCCCCTCCATCCCATTCCTGTTCATCCTGTAGGGCTCTGGGCATTCCAGCCACCGAATGTGAGTTTGTAGGGAGCTTACCTGTGATTGTGGTGGGCCGGCTGAAGGTGGCATTGGAGCCACAGCTCTGGGAACTGGGAAAAGTGCTTCGGAGGGCTGGGTAAGTGGTCTTCAAAATGGGAGTGTGAGCGGTGTCACAGAGAGAGAGAGAGAGAGAGAATAAGAAGTGGAGAAATGAGGAGGAAGGAAAATCTTAAAAATGAAAAAAACTGGGAAAAAAGATAATGGAGTAAATAAAAGGAAGGGGGGAATAAATGGAAGGATATATAATAAAAACAGCAGCTGAACCTGTGCTGGTAGAACTCTTGGTACTGGGGCTAAAGTCCTGCTGGATGGTGTGTCCAGAAGGAAACTGAGACAGCTCTCTGCCTTCAACAATTCCATTGTAGGCTATCCCCTGGCTTTGTGGACGCTGGGGCACAGCCAGGCCGGAGTCGAATGATCAGCCAGGAAGAGTTTGCCAGGCAGCTACAGCTGTCCGATCCTCCGACGGTGGCTGGTGCCTTTGGCTACTTCCAGCAGGTAAAGGAGCTAGAACACAGAGCGGAGCAGCACCCAGGCTTCCCTCCGGGCTAACATGTTCCTAGTGGCCATATCAGTCACTCAGTCTGCAGTCAGTGGGTGCTCTAACAGCTGTTAGACGGCCATGCCCTGAGATCCACTGAAGATCAATTTTTTAATCAAGTATCCAGTGCATTGAAAAGCAACGTTATCGTCATTATGAGGAGGAACGAGGGAGAAATAATTAGTGAGGACTATAAATTTCTGAAACTACTTTAGAGATTGGCAAGAGTGGGGAATCATAAGACTTTGTGAGGCACTGGGTGAGGGTGTTTGAAGAAGAGTCATGGAGGTTACGTGGGAAGATGACACGTAGAAAAAACATCACTGGACAGGTGAGGTGGTAGAGAGCTTGAGACCCAGATGTATCTGCAGGACTTGGCCAGATTCTTTTAAATATGCTATAGCTTCTCTAGAGGAATTTTCTCAAGATTCTTAGCAAGCCATGTATTTCTCAAGATTTGACCAAGTTCCCCGATCAGTTTACAAAAGTCCTAAAGGATCTTAACGCTTACGAACGACCAGCAGTGGTCCCAAGGAACTTTTTGATCAAGATGTAGAATGTGACTCTCAACGTCCTCTGAAGGGACAGAGAGTGACCAGTGTCTAGATTCCTTAGACTGAGACAGACCGTCTCTGAAAAGAGCTTCCCCAACTTGGCCTATAGCAGAGCAGAAACAAAAATTCAGATGCCATGGTTTCCCATGGAGCTGGGACAGCAGCCGTCCTCCCTGTGTTTTTCATAAGAAATTATGCCAGTGGGCCGGGCGCGGTGGCTCACGCCTGTAATCCCAGCACTTTGGGAGGCCGAGGCGGGTGGATCACGAGGTCAAGAGATCGAGACCATCCTGGTCAACATGGTGAAACCCCGTCTCTACTAAAAATACAAAAATTAGCTGGGCATGGTGGCACGTGCCTGTAGTCCCAGCTACTCGGGAGGCTGAGGCAGAAGAATTGCTT
>PVKV010009611.1:0-80146 GCA_004027835.1 Alouatta palliata | reverse complement strand
CCTCCTGGGTTCAAGCAATTCTCCTGCCTCAGCCTCCCGAGTAGCTGGGACTACAGGCACGTGCCACCATGCCCAGCTAATTTTTGTATTTTTTTAGTAGAGACGGGGTTTCACCATGTTGACCAGGATGGTCTCGATCTCTTGACCTCATGATCCACCCGCCTCGGCCTCCCAAAGTGCTGGGATTACAGGCGTGAGCGATCGCGCCCGGCAGGTAGGTATATTTTTTAAAAGCTCCCTTAGAATTCTAATGTATCCCTGAACTCTATTTCTGCCCAAAAGGACGCTATAAGCATTCCCACTCAATCTTCACAACCCAGTGAGATAGCTACTGTTATGGTTGAGAAAACCAAGGCTCAATGAGGAACCTAGGAAAAGCTGACATAGAATTCATATTCCTATGCAAGAGTTGCCATTTTCTTTTTGGGTTTTTTGTTTTGTTTTGTTTTGTTTTTTGGACACATGGTCTTGCTTTGTCACTGGGCTGGAGGGCAGTGGTACGATCACAGCTCACTGCAGCCTCTGCCTCCCAGGCTCAAGCAATCCTCCCATCTCAGCCTCCCAAGGAGCTGGGACTACAGGTATAAGTGCCACTGTGCCCAGCTAGTTTTTATAATTTTTGTAGAGATGGGGTTTCACTATGCTGCCCATGCTGGTCTCAAGTGATCCTCCCGCCTCGACCTCCCAAAGTGCTGGGATTACAGGCATGAACCACCATACCTGGTCTTCCTTTTTACTGTTTTGAATTCAACATTTGTTCCAGCATGAATCAATCTTGACAAATATCATCCTACCCAATATCCTACAGACAGGTGCCTAACCTCCCAGAGTAATTTAGAAAACCAGTGCCATAAGAGACTCATTCCATTTTTTTTTTTTTTTTTAAATCAAAGTACTGCTTTAAAAGGATAGCCCTAACTTACCTGGCTAAAAGAGCTTTACAACAATAAATGCTCATTAGAATACATTTTGATGACTTTTTTTTTGATGATGACTTTTAAAACACACAATAAAAGGTTAACTAGGGTATTACTGTTTGGCCTTGGGGAAGTCACTAACCCTGCCTAGGACTCAAGTTTCCTTGATGGCAAAGACGCAAATCATATTAACTGTCTCACAGGTTTGTTGTGAAAACTGAATGAAAAAGTGCCCAACAGGCTGGTGAAGATTAAGGGTCCCATAAATGATGGGTTGCTGTTGTTCTTACTGCTATCATTTTCCAACCTTTTTTATTTATCCTCCATTAAATATACTTTGTTCAATGGCCACCCCAAGAGATGGGATTAAAACTAAACAAAAACTAAGTTTTTCTACCCCAAACTTCAGCTCTTCAAAGGCATATGTGGGACATCATATCTATGCTCTAAGGCATTTAAGAAATCAGCTGTAAGAATTGGCTCCAAGAAAGCAACAGCCCGCTCGTTTAGTTATCTGCTCTGTCCCATAAATGTGAATTATGAAACTGATCGTCTTTTAGTTCCTCTCCAGAGGGAGGCCTGGGCACCTGAGTCGGACATGCAGACCTGATGAGGATTCCAGTCGCTGTCAAAGATGACCACCGTATCAGCTGCCTGAAGATTTAAGCCCAGGCCTCCAGCTCTTGTGCTCAGCAAGAAAATGAAATACTGGGATCCAGGTTCATTGAATTTCTTCAGCAAAGCAGCACGATCTTCAGACTTGGTGGTGCCTGAGGGGATCAGAAAAATTAATTTGCCAATTAACTCTTGTCTGAAAATGGCACAGAACTAGACAAAACGGCTTCCTTCCTTTGAGAAATATACCCAGACTCCTCCTAACACTGGTGAGGTAATTTCCAGGCCTCTGTACTTTTGGAAGAAACTTTGAACATTTTGCAATTAAAAAAAGACAGAGAGAGAGAAAGAGTTTACACATTTCTGACGAGGCATCTTTGCAACTTTACAAATTTTACAAAATCCTTACTGTCACCTAAAACAATGAAAACATTTTTTGGATTTATTTCTGTCATTTATAACAACAAGTAATTTCAAGAACACACACACTTCCTTCCTCTCACACACACATACAAACACACATATGTGTGCTTATAACTGTAATAATGGCTTAAAGAAACTTTGCTGATAGGCATTAAAGCAAGGATATTTTTTATGCTAAGAAAATATAAACAAAAGGAAAGCTGTTTTCTACTACTTTACCATTTGGATTACTACTGAGTATAGTCTGGCTGGTAAAAACATAACATGTGAATGAAATTTTTTTTTTTTTTTGCAAATGGAATAATTTCATCCTTGTTAGCAAGACTTAAAGCCACATCCATCCCCCCACCGCCCGCCGCCCCACCAAAATAAGGAACCTCTTAAGTCTGTTTCTCATGTTATCATCCTACTACGCTGACTTCAAAGCATGCTAAATCCAAACCAACTAAACAAAGCAGCAGGTTACATACTTCGGGGTGGTTTGGCCCACAGAGTCTAAGGAGGCTCCAAAATAGTGAATAAGCAGACAGTACCAAACCCGAGTCTGGTGCTTACTTTTAGGGCATACTTGCATTTTGGATGAGCCACTCAATCACATAGTATAATATCTGTAATGTATTTACCTAGCCATTTCATGAAATGCATTGTGGAAGGGGAGAGAAAAGAAACACCAGTATTCCATCTGATCATATTTCACCAGAAAAGCCTAGATGCTGAGTTTTGAAAAAAGGCTTTAGGTTGTTGGGAAATACGTACACATATTACATGATAGTCCCTGACTGGCTGCTATTCAAATATTATTTCTACATGTTGTTCTTTAAGGATGAAAACATACCAGCAATTTATTTCAGAGGATTAAAACATTTAAGTGATTATAGCTAATGAATCAAGTTGCTATGAAGGCCAAGTTCTCAAACATGGGGACAATCTGTTTTTCACATTTAATAAATATAAAAATAACAAATCCCCTCCTGAGGAGAGAGAAACAAATCACTTCCCTGCATATGGCAAACAGGGATTAGGAATGAGGGGTCTGGGGGCTCTCCCCACTTAATGGAATAATGTTCTTTAGACCCAATTTACTTTCTATGTTAGGTTTCGAGTTCAGGGAACTGGTGAAGTCCTGACACAATCAATTGTCCCAGTTTAGATTCTGGAGGAGGAGCACTGATCATGCCTTGTTGAGTGAGGTTTCAAATGTGGAGCTCGTTTCTTTTATTTTCAGAACTGGCTTTCTGAGATCATGGTGAACTATTTGTTCACGATTCTAATGGAAGACGTGTTCTGTTCCACTGTGAAACCTTCTCTATCATCTTTCCAGCTGCAAGAATTAAAAAAAAAAAAAATTACATGGATTATTGGTTCACGTATTTCCCCTCTGCCTTAAACTGAATGAAAAGCCACAGAAACCAAAAATTTCTTCTAAAATGGGAAAAGAAGAGATAATGGCATCTGTGTTTCTGACAGCTGGGTACAAAAACTATACATCTATGCTCTCAGGAGAGAAGTGCAACAGTTTCGATTAACTGAAATTAACCAGTTGATAATCACATGGGTTAACGAAACAGAGCAGTTCATCTCATCAGGTCCGCCGGCCCTGCATCTGCGTGCTTTTGGTTTCTTGCTTTTTGTTATTTTCGTTTTCTCTTTTTCCATGAAGCTGAAGGCTGCAGTAGCTAAAGGCCTTGCTGCTGAACACTCAAACTTAACCTTCACTGGCTACTTTATAGATAACATTCATAGATCACCATGGTAATGGTTACTTCAGTTATTTTCCAGGAACTTTGGCCAGTTGTGTCCAGTTTGAACCGGTCACCACTGACCCTTCTACTAGGCCTGAGCCAAGTGCCCAAGAGATGGCTTTTGATGTCAGACAGCCAAAAACTCCACTGTCAGATCATGCTAACACTGCCATTTTCTGCATGTATGTCCTAGGAAATGCCATGAACCTCGCCCATGCTTGTGTAGAATGAACCTGTTACTTCATTTTTCCCCACTGCCAATCACCCTTCCTTGTGCCTTAGATTACCGCACTTCCTTAGCCCATAAATATCCCTAAGACTTATCTTCAGGGAGGTAGAGTTGAGAGCTGTTCTTCCATCTTTTCGCTTGGCACCCTTGTGAATAAATCTTTTCTCTTTTGCAAAAGCTGTATCGCAGTGATTGATTTACTACACGTGGGCAGAACAGACGTGGATCCGGCCAGTAACATAAGATATAAATACAACTAATGCCTACTGGGATAAAATAACCTTACATGCAAAATAAAGCACTGAAAAACAAAAGGAATATCCAAATAAAATTATTTGATCAAAGGAGTTTTTGACCCTATCCCAGATACCTTCAGCAAATAGGCCAACCATGTATCTGGTATGTATTTAAACTGTATAAGCCAGGCGCAGGGGCTCATCCCTGTAATCCAAGCACTTTGGGAGGCTGAGGCGGGTAGATCCCCTGAGGTCAGGAGTTCGAGACCAGCCTGGCCAACATAGTGAAACCCCGTCTCTACTAAAAATATAAAAATTAGCTGGGCATGGTGGTACATGTCTGTAATGCCAGCTACTCGGGAGGCTGAGGCATGAGAATCGCTTGAAACTGGGAGGCAGAGGTTGCAGTGAGCTGAGATTATGCACTGCACTCCAGCATGGGCAACAGAGTGATACTCAAGTTCAATATAATAAAATGAAATATAAATAGCTGGGAACTTGAGAAATTGTAAAAAAAAAAAAAAATACACAAAAGATTAAGTCAGTTTTTCATGCAAAGCTATGGCATTTCTTATCACAAGTTTTGGAATTTGCTGGAAAACCATTTCTGTCAAAGATTTCCAAGTCAAGATCTTTGCTGATCATCAACAATCTTTTTAATATTGCTCAGGGAGATTGTAACTACCATGTAAGAGTCTATCCAAAGGCAGACACTCCTTGCAAGTGGCACAAGATTTAACGCTCAATAGTAACATCAGTTTTATGGTCTTTCAGACTTTGATACATAACCAATTATAAGAATACAATTAATAGGGCAACTGTGTTAAAAATTACAGAATTTACCAGAAGGAACACACTGTCAGACTTCCATGGTGACTAATTTTAACTTAGTTTCATCTGCTTTTAGAAAGTGTTGTCTTCTGGGATAAAACCTCACCACTTGCTCTCACTCAAAAATCTTTTCCAGTAAAAACAAAAACCATAACGGAGTATTAGCTAAATCTATTCATGCAACCAAAATCTTTGCAGAAAATTTGTGCTTAGCTTTCATCAAGTGATTTTTTTTTTCCCCCTCAAAGTCAAAATCTGAAACATCAAATTCAGCAATGAAAATCTGAAGTCATTTTAACAACTGGGTGGTGGGATGGGGGATAGAAGGGGTTTCAGTTGGAAGTGTGGATACTAACTCATCTGTGTGTATATTGATCGTCCATCAGTTCTGCCCACCCTTAAAAGGAATGTCTGCTGTTTCTTATGGAAAGAAGCCTTTTCAATTCCATCAGTAACATTCTGTGCAATTTGCTTGTCTATCTCCTTCCACCTAATGGTAAGGGCTCTGAGAGCAGGAACAGTGAATAGTTCATCCATCCTGTATCTCTAGTGCATGGTGGTTGGCAATTAGTCAATTTAAAATTTTAAGTAAGTTCAAAATCATTCTTAAAATGCTGTAGCTAGAGAAGAAGCCTGTATTTTCAGAAATGGGGTATATCTCTCTAGATCTGCTAAAACTGAGCTAATCTGGAATCAAAGACATCCAAGTTAGAACGTGGTTTCACCATATACGTTTGTCTTCTCATCTATTAAATGGGCATCATAATGGCACACTGGTTGACAGGGGTAACAGTAACTTATTTATGGAGAAAATTAAATTAATAATGCGCATGAGGTGCTTGGCCCAGAGTCCCACACAAAGTAGGTGTTCCATACATGTTAGCTGTTATGACTATTACTATGAATAACAAAAGGACAGCAGCCAACAAATTATTAAAGAGAACCTCTCAGGCTGGCAAGAAAACATTAGAGCAGTTTCTTTCAAGGAAGTCACTTCTTATCAGTTTAATGGACTCAAATATTCCAAAGGAACAGTCCTCAAAGACCTGAGATTTGTGATGACATGCCACAAAGTAGCAAGTGATAGTTATGCAGGACACCTGTAGGGGGCTGTGAGTCCAGAGGATACCTGACGGGGGGCTGTCAGTCCAGGGGATACCTGTAGGGGGCTGTCAGTCCAAGGGATACCTGTGGGGGGCTGTCAGTCCAGGGGACACCTGTGGGGGGCTGTCAGTCCAGGGGACACCTGTGGCGGGCTGTCAGTCCAGAGCCCCACAGCCCCTCACCTGAGCAGTTGGTAAAGCACAGTCTATCTTCTGAAGGCAGAGTGTTGAATTTCCCCCTCTTTCCAGAGGCAAGGATCCAGTCAAAGGAGAAGAGACAATAAAGGAAACTAACCAAAAGAGAAAAACTGTGCATAATAGGACTGTATTTGTGAATTAAAAATTCACATTTACTTATCCATTCATTGGTTTTCGGTGACTTTGGAGGGGAGAGGTAAAGGGGTTTAAAATAATCAAGTTTGGGGCCAGGCGGGTGGCTCACATCTGCAATTCCAGCACTTTGGGAGGCCAAGGCAGGCAGATCACTTGAGGTCACGAATTCGAGACCAGCCTGGGCAATACGGTAAAACTCTGTCTCTACTAAAAATATAAAACTTAGAACAGGCATAGTGGCACGCTCCTGTAATCCCAGCTACTCAGAAGGCTGAGTCAGGAGAATCACCTGAACCTGGGAGGCGGAGGTTGCAGTGAACTGAGATCACGCCACTGCACTCCAGCCTGGGCGACAGAGTGAGACTCGGTCTCAGTAAAAGAAATAAATAAATAAAATAAAATAATCAAGTTTGTCAAATGGTATAATTAACTTGAAAGTTAATTAATAATACCCTAAGAGACAGACCGTAAAGAGAATTCACCTAAAAACTTAACTCAGAGAACGTACTGCAAGTCTGAGTTTAGTATATATCCAATTACATTCAATTAACCGCAAAAGGGAAACAAAATGTTGGACTGAAAATAAAGTCTTTTAATGAAACATAAACCTTAAATTTCCCACTTAATAATAGTAATACTGCATTAGATAAATACCAGTATTAGTAGCACCCTCCTTTCTTCTCAGGGATTAAACAGCATCCTGACTGTAAACTAACTTTTACTCCTACTTACCACTCTTTGAATGCCATTATTTATGCCCTGCCATTGTGTATAAATGCTGACACTTTTAACCTCCAATATATTATTATGGCTGGCATCCAAATCGTAAAATAATTTAGGGAGAATCCCTAAAATCATATTTTTTCTTCCATTAATATTTTTTCTTACTAATTTTTAGGACATAGTATTTCAATTTCACTCTTAAAACCAGGCAAATATTTTACATAGCTTGCAAAATCCAGGAAACGATGCAGTCATATCTGTTAACAATATAACATGTAGCTATGTCTTACAGAGGGGCTTTAATGATAAATATATTCTAAAATGAATGATTATATTATTACAAAGAAAAGTGACATAGCCTTTATCCCCTTAAAATATGTCTTAACTTAAAAAGTTAAAAGTTTGTCAACATATTCTATATGGTAGCACACAGGTAACCATCAATTTTAAGAGCAAGGAAGATTTCAAAATTTAAATTTAGTTTAATTTTATTGTATTTAGGTACTCATAAGTGACTCTAAACTCATTTGTGTTGGTTTACATGTGGGCTATGCAGCTGTGCAAATGAGGTCAGCTTATTTAAAGCTTAAGGATGTAAAAAATTGCTATCTAGAAATATGCACCCCACGCTGATAGTCAATTCTTCAATTTTACCCCTTCTTTTTGGCTGAGACTGAACCTAAGTGCCCATTATCCCTTCATTTTCAGTAGCATGGCTTCTGAGCCTAATGCCTTATGCACTTACCATCAAGGCGTAGGTAAAGGAAGTTCCGAAAAGCAAAATAATCTTCCATGATGGTCATGAGAGATGTCATCTGGCAGAAAAGCAGCACTCGGTGATTAGTCGCTCTCAATTTTGGCAGAATACGATCAAGTAGCTCAAACTTTCCTGAGGCCCGATACAGCTCAGCCCTGAACCCAAAAAATGCAAAACAGGAAGACAGTATTACTTCTGTCTTCTTGAAAAATCCAGCATTGCTTTGCTTTTCATATAGTCCTTTGTACACAGTAAACATCCAATAAGTAACTGTGAAAGGAATGAATGAATGAATGAATGTGAACTCCAAAGCAACAAGAATATTTAGCAACAAAAAAGAAAATATATTCATATACACCCAGGAAAAGTGCATTGTATATACCAGCTATGATGACAGGTTCTAGAAAGAAAAGGAACCACTTTCAGGTTCTTAATACTTTCCTACTAAGTATTACGCATATTTACAATCTAGCTCTTTACAAAAAGAGTTTGCCAACCACTGGTTTAGAGTGTCAGAGATGATCTCCCAGAAGAGGTAACATTTTAGCTAAAACCTGAAATAATGAGTAAAAAGGCATCCAGGTGTAGAACGGGGGCACTAAGTTGGAGAGGAGATTCCAGGGAGAAGAAAGAGCATGTGCAAAGGTCCTCAGGGGTAAAGGAAACAGAAGAATTTGAGAAATTGAAAAAAAAAAATGGTGAGCATGACTTAAACAGACATGAGGAAAGAACACTACGAGATGAAGACAGAGAGGTGGGGGATGGGACTAGGAACAGGTTCTGTAGGGCTCTATGAGCTACACTGAACGTTTTCATTTACAGTGCAGTGAAAAGCCATCAATGGGTTTTAAGCAGGGGAGTGACGAGGTCTGGCGTACCTTTTTACAAGATCACCATGGACACCGTGTAAGAACCGACTCAGGGAGGACAAGACTCTTGGATTACTGAGATGGAGAAGACTCTGATATGGAGAAAGGCTAACATATGGCCTTTTTCCTCTACAGTTCACCCATTTCTTTCTTTTATTAACAGGGCTGTGTTATACAATTAAAACTGAATTTCAGATGATACTGTTTGGAAAACTTGCCAGTGCACATGCAATCTACAATGCTGAAATATATCATCTGGTAGCTGATTTTATGACACAGGATATGTTATTTCTAACAGACACATTTTCAAACGTATGTCTTCCCTATGTCCATCCCCCACTCTGACAACCGTTCTCCAAGCACCCCATTTTCACCATGCAATCCTGGCCAAGCTGCTGGGAGCAGGGGTAACCACAGAACCCAGAGAAGAGAGAGGCAAGGAGAAGTAGGGAAAGCTTAGCAGCACTGCTTCTGGCTAGGGCCCAGTTCCTGGTTCTTAGCCCAGTGAAACTGTCTTCCCTTGGAATCCAAGAATGGTGACTATACCCTAATAATAAATTTTTCAAATTTGCCACACACACACACACACACACACACACACACACACACAGACTTTCTGTTAATGCAATGTTCATTTTTGTTTTGCAAGTCAAGATTCTCTTTCATATCCATTGCTAATGAAAAACATCTCTTACACAGACCATACTCTAACAAATGACTGTAAAACTGTACACATTTACAGCAGATGAGAAACTTTTTTCTCATGTACGTTAATGTCAAATGTCAATGTGAAATTTAATAAGATAAATTCTCTTCAAGCCCAAGGTATACTTTCGGTTATAAGTAACAAACCTTTGAAGCTTTAACAACATTTCTATTAAGTCTATTAAATGAGATCTATGTCCTTTGAATAGCCACTTGCTTAAGGCAAGTAATAATTTATGCCAGTAAAGTAAAAGAGAATGCTGATGTCGTTTTGGTTAACTTCTATACCTCCACCGAAGAGCAGTTAGAGGGCTGGGAGTATGCATTTGCACAAGAGGAAACACTGTAGAGAGGAAGAGCTTAGGTAAGGCCAACAACATTTGTTTTAAAGGAAAAAAAATTAAGATTTACCCATTGATGACCCCATTTGAATAGCCTAGGTGTTCAGCAAAGGATTCCTTTAAAAGAGAGAGAAAAAAAGGACTTTTAACAATGTAATTTTAACTTAATGATTACTCTTTTAGTGAGGTTATCCTACTTATTTCTATAGTTAAGACAAGCAAATTAATGAATAAGCAAACACTTATATATAATGAACCGGAAACTTAGCATATTGCATTCAGAGTTCTGTTCCACCAGAAATGTATCCTGTGAGTTTCTTCTCGTCTCTAGACTCTCAAATAACAGGATTAGTTTACTCATCACAGTCACTGAGCAGCCGCTGGCCCGTAGCTGAGCCAATAGTTGTTTCTGGAGATCCACCCTGTAGGAGTATCTACCCACAAGGAGTTCAGAGTCTAGACTAGAAGAGTGCAATACAAGCAAATCACAATTAATATGTATATATAAATACATGGGATACGATTTAGCTGTGTCTCCACTCAAATCTCATCTTGAATTGTAGCTCCCGTAATTCCCATGTGTTGTGGGAGGGACCTGGTGGGAGATAACTGAATCATGGGGGGAGTTTCCCCCATACTGTCCTTGTGGTTGTGAATAAGGCTCACAAGATCTGGTGGTTTTATAAGGGGTTTTCCTTTTCACTTGGCTCTCATTCTGTCTCGTCTGTCACTATGTAAGATGTTCCTTTCACCTTCTGCCATGATTGTGAGGCCTCCCCAATTACGTGAAACTGTGAGTCCATTAAACCTCTTTTTCTTTTTAATTTATTTATTATACTTTAAGTTCTGGGGTACATGTGCAGATTGTGCAGGTTTGTTACATAGGTATACATGTGCCATGGTGGTGGTTTGCTGCATCCATCCCCCCGTCATCTACATTAGTTATTTCTCCTAATGCTATCCCTCCCCAATCCCATGCTATTCCTCCCCTAGCCCCCCACCCCCAGGCCCCAGTGTGTGATGTTCCCCTCCATGTGTCCATGTGTTCTCACTGTTCAACACTCACTTATGAGAGAGAACATGCAGTGTTTGGTTTTCTGTTCTTGGGTCAGTTTTCTGATTATGATGGTTTCCAATTTCATCCATGTCCCTGCAAAGGACATGAACTCATCTTTTTTATGGCTGCATAGTATTCCATGGTGTATATATATGCCACATTTAAACTTCTTTTTCTTTATAAATTGCCCAGTCTCAGGCATACCTGATAAAGACAAGTATGTCTTTATCGACAACATGAAAAAGAACTAATGCAATATGATGAACTGTGGAAAAATTTAGCAATATAAATAATGGTGGTTATATAATTCTTAGTTTGGTGAAATATTTTATTTATTTATTTATTTTGAAACAGAGTCTCACTCTGTTGCCCAGGCTAGAGTGCAGTGGTGCAATCTCTGCTCACTGCAAACCTCCGCCTCCCAGGTCCAAGCAATTCTCCTGCCTCAGACTCCTGAGTAGCTGGGACTACAGCATGTACCACTAGGCCTGGCTAATTCTCTGTTTTAGTAGAGACAGGGTTTCACCACACTGGCCAGGCTGGTATTAAACTCCTTACCTCAAGTGATCTGCCTGCCTCAGCCTCCCAAAGTGCTAGGCTTACTGGCCAGTTTGGTGAAGTCCTAACATCTCTTCCATACTGTGCTTTGCTCTATTACAAATAAGGTCCTAGATGTACAGCACCCCTCAGGTGTCTGGCTTCTGTTTTCAGAATACAGAATGTAATCACATAATTCCCTCCTTTCTGATTCACAGGAAGAAATACACCACTGTTCTCCATGCATTTCTCCATTCTGACTTTATGGGAATGGCAACCAACTGTGGGAGTGGAGAACAGGTTACACCTTCACATCAGCCACCGGCTGTCTCCCTTTTCCGCTTTCCCTCCTCCCTGGATCCCTGCAGCTTTTCCTCCAAGCAGACCAGATCTTTTCCTCTGGGCTCAACAGTACTCTCAAATATGCTCCTCATCTATGGTAGGCTCCAGGCCTGTGGCAAAATTAACAGGATGGACTCTGGCCGATATCTCAACTCCATCCCCTAGAACCAAGCCCATGGTCTCCATTAGGTTCCATCCTTGTCTCCAAGCAGGACTGTGAAAACCAAAGAGAGGGTGCCAATGATGGTGCTGGAGATCAGGTAACAGCATCATGTTAAAAATACTGTTTTCATATCTTGAGTTTGAAGGTCCCCCAGGAGGCAGTAAGACCCATTTTGAGGCTGAGCATCTGGCAGGACTTAGTATGAACAAATGGTGTGTGGCTGACGAAACACAACAAAGGCAAATTCACACACCATCTCTGTTCCGTAGTTGTCAATAGATTTGCCAATAACTGTGGATCTCTTGTTTCTAGGAATAGACTCCTGAGAGTTTTTCTGTTAAAAAACATTGCAAATAGAAGTCTGCCTTTCTACCAACTGCTACTTAAAATGTCAATATGCAGGTACTAAGGGGCATGCACCTTAAACTTTGCTTCCCTCACTATCCCCCTCCTCCTCTATCCTTTCCCACACTCCAGACGGAAGCTAGAGGACAGATGGCATTATCTGCCTTCCTTTCCTACTTAGCACTGCATGCCTCAAGGGGTCATTTCTTTTATGATAACCAAAAGAAAGTAAGATTTATGCTTAATCTTCAAAATTTCTAAGTCCCCAAAGCCCTCCATAGATTACCATACATGTCTTAAAACTGTTTGCAGAAAAAATGGGACAGTGGGTAACAGGTTAGTCTAACAAAACCCCAGACATTTTCATCATTAGACTTTTATTCCCAGCTCCTCTCAACCCAACATACGCCCATCACCAATCACTGGTACCTGACATCTGATACAACACATCATCAGTTTGCAAGATGCTTCATATGTTATTGTTTAAAAGCTGGTCCTCCTGCCAGTCCTATAATTTATTATCTCCCCTCTTTACAAATCAAGCACACTACAGCATGGAGAATCTGACTGACTTACCCCAGTTCACAGTTACAGAGTGACCTGGTGGATATGAACTCATTACTGCCCATGGCATTCTCCTTCAACTCTACATGTAAATAACTGTGACTTACTAAGAAGATTTTTTTTTTTTTTTTTTTGAGACAGAGCTTCACTCTTGTCACCCAGGCTGAAGTGCAATGGGGTGATCTCGGCTCACTCTAACCTCCACCTCCCAGGTTCAAGCAATTCTCTTTCCTCAGCTTCCTGAGTAGCTGGAATCATAAGTTTGAGGCTAATTCTTATATTTTTAATAGAGACGGGGTTTCAGCATGTAGGCCAGGCTGGTCTCAAACTCCTGACCTCAGGTGATCCACCCACCTCGGCCTCCCGAAGTGCTGAGATTACAGGTGTGAGCCACCGCACCCGGCCATGAGATTTTTAAAGTGTTGTTGCTACTGCTGTTTGATTTCGATCTGTAGATACTTTCCCCATGTCTATGGACATTCTCTTCTATGCCCGTTAACTCTCTCCTACGTCTATAGGTACTCTCCCCAATGTCTATGGATACTTTCTCCTATGGACTGGAAGGCAACAGCAGTGTCAGAAATCTTTCTAATTCTCCAGCACAGCTAGTAGAGAACTCTGGCATGGGGATATGGTGTGTAACGAATCCTCTGACCTGACATGTACAACTGCCAAAAATAAGGGAGGAAAAAAAGAATATTCGAAATAAAGGGTGCTCCAACTCAATTTTTATACTGTGATTAAGTTTTAACTTTCCAGAAGTTTTCATCTATTTTTTAAAATAAATTGGTGCAGACACTGGGGCCCTGCAGTGATGTTCTCTGTCTCCAGCCCATTTTGCAGTAGAAAGTAGGCACTACCCTGGCAAATAATTGCCACCAGGACCATTTGCCTCAGCAGCAGCAATGACAAATGTGGAATACAATTGTGGCCCCTTTTCATTCCTGCTCCAGTCAATTGCTCCAACTGGGGTGAAACACTGTCAATTTAGGAAACTTATTCACATGGAGTGAACATGGCAGAAAATGTCCTCTCCCCGCAAAATAGCTTTCTAGAGACCTGAGCATCAGGATGAAAGCACGGATTTACATCATCGTAACAGAAACAAGAAAGGAAAAACATAAATCAAAGTAACAGACTAAAACCAGTGTCTTTTACAAGGAAAATATTTCAAGAATATCTTTCTCTTTAACAGTTATAAATGTTATTTTCCTATTTTTCACAGCATTCTTCTGAGGAAGCTGAATGTATTTATCATTATCTTCAATTTCAGAGCTGCTACTGTAACAAGGTAATTCACAGTACTTACTCAAGCCCACACAAGCGAGCCACTGCTGACAACATTTTCTCTCCACTTTAAACTCTTGGTTATAAAATTCCAGGTGCTCACATTCTTGGTGCCAGTGAGAACCCATAACCAGAGTAATCTTTGTTAATTCTGCTTGTCGAGCTATCAGATCATGTCATCTCAACTTCCACTAAACATACTTTTTTTTTTTTTTGAGATGGAGTCTGGCTTTATCGCCCAAGCTGGAGTGCAGTGGCACAATCTTGGCTCACGGCAACCTCTGCCTCCCAGGTTCAAGCAATTCTCCTGCCTCAGCCTCCCGAGTAGCTGGGATTACAAGCACCAGCCACCATGCCCAGCTGATTTTTGTATTTTTAGTAGAGACGGAGTTTCAACATGTCGGCCAGGATGGTCTTAATCTCTTGACCTTGTGATCTGCCTGCCTCGGCCTCCCAGAGTGTTGGGATTACAGGCGTGAGCCACTGGGCCTGGCCTTCACTAATGTTTTAATCCTATTTTAGTTTTTGTTTTCTGTTTGTTTGTTTTTTAACTAGCATTAGTATGATTAGCACAATCAGGCTCAAAAAATACAATACAGACTTACCTCGATGTGCTGAAACATATATGGGTGGTTGCAGATTTTTCTCAACTGCATGATCGTGTTCATAAGTGTCTTAGCACCTCCTTTCCCCTAAGAATCAGTGGAAAGGGAAAAACAGAACTAATTATTGATCAGTCAGACATTTCAGATCTTTTAAACTGGGCTTCTCATACAAAGGACAAAGGGCCATAGGTTTTCTCAGTCACCTACACACCTTGTGGTTCAAAGCTCCTTTAAGTATCTAGCAGTTCCTGAGTTAGACATAATGCCTTTCTGGTGATTAACTTATCCTACAAAAAAAGTGAACCTTGAAGAATTATGTCCAGTCAATGGCTATGTGACATGACTGTCTATTCCCTAGGACTCCAGAACACAGAAGCACGGAACAGATGCCCAGGGAGTGAAACTGGATTTTAAAACCTTCTAAAATGCCACCCCACACTTAGGCAGAATATATTTGCTGCAAAATTGACATAAGCAGAGCTATTTTGGTAACATGAACATATTCCTTCTTTCTTCCTGCCCCAGTGCAGTTCAGAGGTTAAGAGATTATCTTTGGCAGCTATAAGAGCTCAAAGGAGGTCCAGCGATTTTCTTTAACAGATCAGCATTAGCAGGGATGCTTCCTGTGAGTATTCAGCGTCACAGCCATGAGAAGACATATCACAGCACCTTGAGTTGCACCATCTTCCACAACGTACCTTCTTATCTTTCTCAGAACCATCTGTGAGAAGGATCCCCTTAGCTTGCATATGGCGATACAGAATCTTCTGCAGAGCTGACATGTCACACTTGATCACATACTCCACCTGTGGAAAAGAGAACAGTAAGTAGGCAAGAGCAGGAGAGAGAAGGCACCTGTTCTAAGAAGACTGCTGAGTCAGTGTCACTCCTGGAAGCACAATGGAGTCTCTTTCCCTTTCTTGGATTCATGGAGTGTGGGAGAGATGGGGGTGGTAGAGGAGAGCACAGTCATCATGGTTAAAGGTTCCATTATGATGGTGGGACCTTCCAAAGGTTGCATGTAATCGATGCTGGGGTTATGTTTCCTGAAATTTTTTGACTTGCTTCCAAATTTGAGAGAGAGAATGGCTTGCAAACTGTTCAAATTCAAAAATGTTCAATGGGGGTATTTTTAGTATTTCCTTCACTTCCCAATTATACTTCCTTTCCTATGAACAGAACAGTTTTAGGAAAACCAGTGACTGGCAAATATCCTGTCTTTGTGAAACATTTTTAAATGGTCACATGTGGTATCTCTAATACTAGTCTTAAAGAGAGATTTGTAACAGTCCTAGGGTGACTAGCATTAACCTCTACTCTTCAGAAATGGCAGGATACAATCTAGTGAGAACAACAGGTGGAGGAGAGAAATTAATCCATAATTGGACACTACTTTATGGCCATCTAAGAGAGGACAAGGCCTCCTGTGCTTCCAGTTGAAATACCATAAAAATCCAATTTAAAACATTAAGGGGAATTCTCATGCTCATGGTTTATCACACACCTGCCATACTTTATCATACTCCTACTACACAAAATCTGCCTTATTTCCTACTATTGTTTTTCTTTATTTAAAAAAGTCACAAGAATACAAATGTATTATTTTCATAACAAACATCAGATTAATGCCCAGAAATACGCAGAATGTGATTAAAAATACATCAGCAAGTTGACTAATGTTTAATAAACTGATATAAAATGATCACATTATTTACAGCTCTGGAGGCCAGGGAGAAGAGGTCACAGACAAGCTGAATATTCATTTAACTGTTGCTGTAAAAGGAACCTGTCAGGTCAAATGGAACCACAATTAATAGTTTCTGGCCACACATTTTGCATCAAATGAGATTACAGAAAAGCTCACTCTTTTACAGGGAAGTTGAGAAGTGTAAGTAAAACTCCAAAACATCTTTAGTTTTTAATGATCTTCTTGGCCAGGGTGGAAGAAAAATCTCCAAGATTAATAAAGAAGTGTGCATTTAATACACATGTTCATGTTCTAGATAACTGATCATGTTATATGTTTAAATACTTCTCCTTTTTTCTTTATAAAAAATTTCTAATTTCTTCAGCTTTACTGAGGTATAATTATATCATAGTATAATATTTTAAAAAGGTATTCTACATACAAATACAAATTATATATATTTAAGGTATGTCTGTGATATTTTGATATACACACACATTGTGAAATGATTAACCCATCCTTCTACTTTTTCAAGAACTGTTAACTCACAATGACATTTGATAATGGTAAAGAAAAATGTTGAACCACTTTAGACTTTAACAAGTATAATGGTAAAATGACATCAAAGACTAATGTTACAGAGCTCTTTCCATAGAAAAGGCACTGTACAAAGAGCTTTCTGTGCCTTCTCTCATTTAACACATACAAGAGCTCTACCGATACAGTCCCATTTAGTCTTCTCATTTTATAGATTAGGAATCTGAGCACCACAGAGGTTTAGCTACAGGCCCAAAGATATAGCTCTTCAAAGGCACAGTTAGGATTTAAGCTCCATGTTAGGAACATTAAGGAGATTTTCAGGCTTCCTAGCTCTGCCTGAGGTTCACTTTCACCTACAACTCCTTGCTGGCTTGATCAAACCTTCCTGAAGGTGGAAGGCGTGGCTGATGCTTGTACATTTGGGGATGGCAGATCCAGAGTTCAGGAAAGAACACTCAAGCCCCTTCCTATCAGTCAGCCACTGCTAAGGGCTGGAGGTGAAGGAGCTTGGAAAGCAGGAGGCATGCATGGTGATACCATGGAGACAGGGAGACAAGCATCCTCAAAGCGGTCACTTCAGCAGAGAGGCAAGCTGCTCTCGAGCACCTGATGGCTGCTCTTGGAAGGCAGAGTCTCTTTCCTCACACAATTACGGGATTTAATACACATGATCAAAATTACATAAGCTGCACAAGTGTATTTTATGTTTGCTCCCAGACCTACTCAAACAACTCCGCGCCACTTGGTTTTTGTGCTTTTCTCCAGGCCTGGGATGTCCTTAGTCTTAAGGCTCCGTTCTAACTCTACTTTGAGGGCCCTTTTCAAGATCTTTCCCAATCACGCTATCAGCCAAAGCCAATTTTCCTTTCATTTCGATCAAAGAAGTTTGTCAGTAAGCTTTTTTTTTTTTTTACAATGGTAAGGAAAAACAAGAAGACATGCCGAAGTAAATTTTCCCAATATATATCTACATATTTGAATTATTATATGCATACGCTAACATTAATGTCTCAAGATAAAAGTTACTTTTAGGGCAGCATCAATGTTAAAGGAAGCTGATTTATATACCTATTTAAAGGTGCCAATTTGATGATATCTAATACTGTAGGTCAATTCCAACCCAAGTACCATAATGTGGCTGAAGAAAACCAACACTAGGAATGGGAGAAGAGACAGGATGGCCTTCTTTCCCACTGTTCATCTATGCTACATGATGTCAACTTGCACCTCTTTACAGAATCCTTTTAATCCTTTCTGCGGACCAGGGGTGTTTGTTTAGTTAAAATCAGATCAGACTAAATTTTTTTATCTGGGTACAGGGAAATGCGTAATGCCTCACCACTGGCAGAAAGTAAATGAACCAGGCAGCAAGAATGAATGGACTGTCAGATGCTCCGAGTGGTGGAGGCTCACTCATGCTTCCCCTGGGATAACCTACACAGTGATCCCCAGCACATGACTGGCTTTCAGACACACACACACATACCTACCACACAGGTACCACTGTCAATCTGCATGTTAAATGTCAGTAAAGATTTTTTTAAGAGAACGCTCAATATATATGATTGTTCTAACATCTTTCTCCACCCAATGGATTACTAGTAAGCACTCCCCAACATATACACCCATGTGTACATACTGGGTACCCCTGCCCTAAACCACCTAAATGCCTGGATCATTGATTCTGATTGGTGGGATGATGCTGCCTTGCACTGTCACACCATTATTCAGTGTGAGTAGCCTTCATCTTGACAGCCATGTCTGTGACAGCCAGGTCTGTTGACTTCTCACTTCATGCCTCCCATTTCCGGTGTACTGCGCCTCCCATCTGGCCCGAGTACAGCATAATGCACAGGGCAGGCAATCAACAGGTATGTATTAAGAAAAGGGAAGCACTGAACAATTCTAAAGTCACCACAATGAATAACAGTGATGAGAGAAGTTTTTATAATAATCGTGCCAACTCCAACTTGCTTGAGTCTGAGTTCATCCCCCAAAAAAATGTGATGGCATCTGTTTAGAGCATGCATGTGAAAGCTCCTCAAAATATACTGGTGCTACAGCAAATGAAACTTGTGACTTCTTCAAGAGGGTGATTCTCCCAGTAAGTTAGGCTCGTGAGAGACACTGGAGCTATTTTTGTTCAAATCATATGTAAAACTGAAGTGCTGACCTCATGTATGTGGTAATTATCTCCTAAGCATTCTTATGTCAGTAAATGGCCTAACTGGTCCCTAAATGTAGGCAAATCAGGTCATTACGCTGGCCCACCATCTCTTCTGATATACCCCTGTAGAAGTATCTGAACTTTGTTCATAGCCTCTGCCTGAATACTATCTTCATTTACATTCCCCTTCCTAAAGGATGTATTATTGGAATAATAAACCTAAACTACATGTGATATATCACCGCTTTGTGAACTGAGATTTTTAAACAATATGATTCAATTTATAAAACTCCCAGGTTCTCAACTCTGTGGCATGAGGGAGGAACAAAGTAATGATTAATGATTAAAAATTTGATATAATGAATATACAAATTGTAAGCAAATGTAAGCAAAGCTTTTTCGATGTTTTACATAAAGTATATCAGAATAAGGGCTGATTTTAGGCAGGTCAACCTCTAGTTAACCTCCGGCATTAGATACATGTTTTAGCACATTTAGACATCAAGATATACCCAGCCAATTGCAAGTATAGTTGTTTCTTGATGATATGAATTAACAAAGAGTCAGCACAGACAACCTTAAATGGGAGCTAAATAGAAAAATCAATTTTTATTTAGCTTAAGTTGTTCTTATACAATCCCTTTTCTATTTGGCATTCTTTCCTGCACATAAGAAATGGATTTTATGCCAACAGCTTAGGGTGGTGATGGTTTGGAAGGGGACATTCCCTTGCTCATTGTTTCATTAGACTAATATTAAAGCTAATTTTCCTATGCAGTTGACCTGCATTCATGAAATTGTGGCCTTTATATTACCTGCTTTAGTTTCACCTGAGAAAGCACATGAAAAGATGCTCAACAATATTAGACATTAGAGAACGCAAACTGAAGTTACAAGATGCCACTATACACCTATTGAAATGGCTACAAATGCTGAAAAACTGACAATACCAACCACTCATGAGAATGTGGAGGAAGTGGAATGGTCATATATGTCTGGTAGTCTGGTAGGACTATCCAGTGGTTCAGACGGTCTAAGAAACAATGCAGAAGATTCCTTTTTTGGGGGGGCATGGGAGACAGAGTCTCGCTCTGTTGCTCAGGCTGGAGTGCAGTGGTGCGATCTTGGCTCACTGCAACCTCTGCCTCCCAGGTTCAAGCAATTCTCCTGCCTCATCCTCCTGAGTAGCTGGGATTACAGGTGCCCACCACCACGCCTGGCTAATTTTTTGTATTTTCAGTAGAGATGGGTTTTCACCATGTTGGCCAGGCTGGTCTCGAACTCCTGATCTTGTGATCCGCCCGCCTCAGCCTCCCAAAGTGCTGGGATTACAGGCGTGAGCCATCACGCCTGGCCACAGAAGTTTCTTATAAATATATGTATACGCTGACCTTATAATCAAGTAGTCATACACCTAAGGTGTTTACTGAAATGAAATGAAAACCTATGTTCACACAAAAACTTCTACATGAAGGTTTATAGCAGCTCAATTCATAACTGTCAAAAGCTAGAAATGACCCAAATGTCAAACAAACTGCACTGCATCCACATAATGAAATATTATTCAACAATAAAAATGAACCAACTATTGATACATGTAACAACATGGATGAATCTGAAACACATTTTGCCAAACGAAAATAAAAAACAGATGCAAAAGGTTACATACTGTCTTATTCTTCTCATACGAAATTTTGGAAAAGACAAAGCTATAGACAGGGAAGGAGAACAGAATAGTGGCTGCATGAGGCTAAGAGCAGAGGGAGAGTTTGACTGAAAATAAGCAGTACCAGGGAATTTTTTTTTTTTTTTTTTTTTTTTGGAGGGGTGGATGATTAGATTGCATAGTTTCTTTCTGGATTCTTTATTCAGATTAAGTAAGACATGTACATTGTTTGTAGCTGTAAGTAAGCAGAGGTGGCAGAGGAAACTTCTTTATGCCCTAAGATGACAATGAAATTCCCCAGGTTAAAAAAAATCCTAACAAGGCTGAAAAAGTAGAAAATGAACATTAGCCCAGCCGCATCAACAACAACCACATACGCACACAAACCCCTTAAAAAGTTTGTGGGGACAGAAATGTGGGAGGGCTACAGGAAGTACAGCAAAGACAAGAGAACAGGGAGAAAGCTTGAAGAATAGGAAAATATAACTCCCATTAATAATGGAGACAGTAATCTGAGTAGGAAATAAGGAATATGGTAGAAGCAGCTGCCATTGGAAGTGCCTACCATTGAGTGCCTACCACACGCCCGGCATGGTCATAGGAGCTCTACATCCCTTTAATCCTCGCAACATAAGGCAGATGTCATTTATCTTCCAGTTCACTGATGAGAACACTAAGACCAATTTGGATCAGATGACTTGCCCCAGTTCTCACAGTCAGAGATGGAGAACGTGGTAGAACCCGTGCCTATTCTAACAGGCAGAGCCCATAATTTCCACTTCACCAAGTTCCTCCAGGAAAAGATAACATGGCTGCCTTTAAAGGTATAGATACTTCTAAATATATCTATAGATAATACCACACACTGAGTATTTTACATACCTTAAATATAATACTCTTGGTGTTAATGAGTACATGTGTATTTTATGCAGGAGACATACTCTTGACAATTTGAGGGTAAATACCTTTTTTTAAGTTTATCATTCTTCAAGTATACTCAGGAATTTCTCTTGTAGAAAGAACCAAAAAATAAATATTTTTGCAAAGTAAAGAATTCCTTTGTGATATAATTAATCACTTCACAATCCTTACACTGCAAAAATTTCAATTTTTCTCTAGTGGATTTTCTTAAAATACAACATACTTTCAACTTGTAATATATTTTTAAAAATCTATATTAGCCAGTCTTAGAAATGAATGAACAAGATTAAGAAGGTTTATGGAATGAATAAATGAAGGGCTTCACTTTTTTATACTTCTTCTAAAGAAAAAAAAAGAGATAAATTAAAATATTTAACATTTCATATCTATCACTTGCAGAATCACTGTAACTGTACACTAGGAAGTAATTCAAGGCAGCCACATGGCCACTATGCCCATTCACCAGTTATATCTACTCAGTAACTAAACTCCATCATTACCCAGGGGCCAAGACCACAGGAAATAATATCAACAGCATTCTACCTCCAAGATGCATTCACCAGCAGAATGAAATACTTAAATACTTCCACTTTCACTGAGATATGCATGGCATAAAAATCATTTTTATTTTTAATCTTTTTCCCGACTGTCAATGCATAAAGGATTGGGGAATAAAATTCTCTCTTAACCAAGTGATCAACTTTGTACACCATCTTGACAACTCCCACTTACAAATGAACAGGATGAACCAATCTGTCCAAAAATAGAGTCATTACCCAGAAAAACCACAATCATGCAAAAATAAGACATTTCAGAATTGGCTCTTCTAAAGAAAAAACTCAAAGCAAAATATCTCACGCAACAAATAGTATACAGTGCTAAACTATCTTTAAGAGAATGAAACTTAGAATTTAAATATGCACGGTTCCAAAACATGATCAGAAACATATTAAACTAATACTCAAATCCAACCCCAAAATATGGAGCTATGGGCTCAAAAGGGGTCCGAGAGTACTGCAAACTAAGTTTCCAACAGTCAGTCTGAAAAACACTGGCTTAAAATGTTCACAGGAACTTAATTTTTATGGCGCAGAACAAAAACAATGTCCTTGAATAATTAGATGATGTGTCTGTAATTTGCAGGAATTCTATTTTTTCACTTACTGTCAGAATGATGACATCACAAAGATCAAATGTTAAATAAATTTCTAGAAAACCTGCAAATGTTTACCACGCCCTTCAATGATGATACAAGTCCCAAAGTCAAATCTTCCTTTCGCTTATAAGCAGAACAATTCTACAGCGCCTGCAACAGTGAACTCAATGAGGTCAGTAACTTAAAAAATCTAAAATTAAAACATAAGTGAGACTCAATGAATTTGATAATTTTATAAAATCGGCTCAAACATTTTTGGAAAACAGGCTGAAAATGCTGTAATCTCCCTTCTCTCTAGCCCTAATAAACAAAAAAGCACTTTTAAGATATTTTCAAGACACACATAACTACAATATGAGCCTGCTGTTTAAGGAACACAATTGAGGCAGGCACTTCAAATATATTTGCTGGAGAAAAAAAGCCTCACAACTTTTGATTGTGCCACATACTTTTTCTGGAAGCTGGGATTCAACTTCTTTCTTCAGTCTCCTTAGTAAAAATGGTCTTAACACCTTATGCAGACGCCTGATGATCAATATAGTTTCTTCTTCATTTAAGTCCACCTATAAGAGAGGCTTATAAAAATTTGATTTTTTTCAAGAAAAGGATGAAAAAAAAAAGGACGTTTCATACCACAAAGCTTTATGTTACATTTATGTGTTTCAATACATGATTGAAATTTTACGTGCATTAAATGCAGATTTATGCCTGTCATACCCACCTCTGAATTACCCTTCCACCTGCCTATCAAGCAGTAATAAAATGACCTCTAAATAGGTGTCTTTGTCTTAATGCTGAGTTCTATGGAAAAGAGCCCAGAAGCTACTAGTTTTATATCAGTAGTGTCAACAGCCCCACATTGTATGTGGTATGACTGACAATGAAGGCTGACTGAAGACTGCGATAGAATGAGAGAAGTGGGGTAATAAGTTAATATGTTACTGATTTAAAGGGGCAGCCTTGAGTTAGGCCCTTCATCTTGGTTGTTTCAGATACAGAAAAATACTAAAGGAACAGGGGTTTGAACATATAAAGAAGAGGATCAAAAGTAGAGTCGACCCAGTTTATGCTGGTGGGCCTGTAAGTCCCTCTAACTTCACTCCTTTCCTTTTCTCAGCCCTATCTAGTTCAGTTTAGTCCTTTTTACAGATTTCCCAGCTTTCTCTTTCACCTTCTCCTACTAACCTCTAGGGGGCAGAGTTGATTGAGACTACTTTCTACAAATTGGCAAGCCAGTGAGTTAACTATTGACAGGGGGCCTATGTGCCTCAAAATTAAAGGGCCAAACAATTGAAACCAAAATTTTGCTAAAGCATTTTTAGTGCCTTTTCATTCCTATGAATGAGGAACCTCATGAAAATGACATGTGCCCATTTCTTTTCTTGGAATGGCCCACGTCTTCCTTTCGTAAATGAGCTCTTAAGATAGTGGAAGGAACGGTAAGAAATTTGAAAACAAATGGCTACTCCAGGAAGATTTTTTATGTACACACAAAACTGAAACTCACACTAAAACCTAAAAAAAAGAAATAGAAAAAAGGTCTGCAGAAAGTTAGTGAAAACTAGTTCTGTTTACACACAAACTCCTTATGTGGAAATATTTTAAAGGGAACTCCCAAGTTTATAACAAGGAAAGATTCATTTTAAAGCTTGTATTTAGTCGGTTAATTTGGTCTGCTTAAATTAATTCAGCAAAATATCTCCATGTTCATCCCTCCCTGTGGCCCACTGCAGTTAAGCATTCCACCGGTCAGGACCCTTTTCTGGTAGCCTGGTAAACATGCTAGCACAAGACAAAAGGGTTAGATGCCCCAGGTACCACTAGACCCATTTTCCCAGGAGAGGAAAACAACCCTGCCAGAAGACCATGTCCACCCATTGATGGGTTTCATAAACTACACAACACTGTAAACCACTCTGCATATGTTCTGTGGCTGTAATGTTCTCAGCTTTGGGGCCTTTCATTTCATTTCATTGTCATGTAGTGGAAAATAGTGGAAAAAACAAAAGTCAGACCAGTACCCTTTCACCAGTCATGGCAAATGGAGCATTGAACCATTGTTCGAATGTGCTGCAGCTCTTAAAAATTGTGGGGAGGAGGAAGTTGAGGAGGGCCCAGAGTTCAGGGAGTTTATTCTGCAGCGGGGTCCCAGTCAAGAGGATCCTTCTGGGGGCCACGTAGTGAGTGTTCAAGACCTGAGTCAGCTTGCAGTGGTGATTCTTCATTCGGTGGCCTTCGTCCACTATCATGTATTTCCACCGAATCTGTAACACAAGAGAAAGGATGGACGTGTGATAAGCAAGGGAAAATACAACTATTTCCAACAGGCAAGTGGTGGCGTGTAAAACCAAAGAGCCCATCCTTGGTATATGATATGCTGTGATTATCTTTAAGACAAGAGAATCTCAACAATGTCCCATGCCTGATAGGCCACATAAGACATCCTGTAATAACAGAATGTTAAAGCAACAATGTTCCTTACAGACCATGTAATTCCAAATCAACTTTTTACAAAGAAGGAAATTTGGGTCCAGGATGATATGGTTGGTCCTACATGTGGATCCTGCACCTCCTCATCCAATGCCCCTTCTATTAATACTGTATCATGACAGCTATCTCACATTTCATCGTCATGCGACCTCTGCTCACGACAGGTGCAGAATATAGGTACCCACTTGAAGCAGAAGTTAATGACTGGTTTTTCTAAGATGGCCCTAGCACGTTCTATAACTGAGACATTGCTGGCTCCATGCCTTCTTTTCTATTAGCCTGGCTGGTTACTACCTTTAGGGCTTGGCTCAGAAGTGTGTTTTGTTTTGTTTGGACTGGTTGCTAACATTTAAAAGTTGGACTATTTCACATAAAATCTGTACATACAGCTTTTCAAAAATTAGTTCTAACAACCAAACTCCCTCAATGCATGCACATTCCTTACCTGTCAGATCTAGGACCCCTGTTTTATCTAAAATAAAAGGATTTATTCACTGGCAGAAAGGGCAATACAAAAATATAATTCCTCTATTTATGCCAAAACTGCAGAATTAAATACAGCATACTTCCCGAACATGACTATCGCTTAAAACATCTAGAAAGCTTACATGGCCCAGTCCTCCTTCCTGTCTACACAGTTCCCTTCCTCTCTCATAACTTACTCTTCAGTCCTCTTAAGAGTCAGTCTTTTAAGGTGAGAACAATGAGGAATGTTCCACTAAGCCTATTCATTCTCTACAAAACAGTGGCAATGGCCAAGAAAAACATCTGGTGCTCAGATGTCCCCAGATCCCGCTGCAAAGCTCCTAGAGAGAGAAGCAAGATGAGCAAAGTATTCTATACAGTCCTTGCCTTCCTCATTAGAAGCACCAGACACGCCAGGGGAAAAGGAATAAAATCATCAGTCAGGCTGGGATGTACAGGTTTAAAAAAAAAAAACTACCCCAATTTATTTTCCTTCCTCCACCACCTCTAAGAAAAGTGTTTAAGGATAATTAAAGCTGTACAATCAACTGCCTCAAACTTACCAATAGCATGAAAAGAGGCAAGCAGACAAAAACATTTAAATAAATATTCTAAATCTACTTTCCTGTCTAATTTAGCTTATGAAATAATAAGGAATCAGAGGCCTTTGATTTTGCTATTGGGTCTACTACTAATTAGGTCTTCCACTTGGAAAAAATTCCTACCCCTTTCTATAGCTCCATTTCTCCAGTAACAAATAAAAGCAATGCATCTCGTTATCAGGTGCCTCCAATGAATCTTGAAATACATATGCAGAAGACACAATATGAATTTTTTTAAAAGGATCTCAAATGTACAAACACATTCCCATAGTAATATTGAAAGCACATCATTTTTGACACTGCCAAATTCATCTCTGAGTGTGAGGAGGTGGAACACGGCATTGTTGCCAGTGCCATCTCAATTATTAAACCTCCCCCGGGAACACATTTCCTTTTTGTTATTTCCTATGATGCCATGAAGGGAACTCTCAGTTCCCAGAGCAAGAGTTTAAAGCAGAGAAAGAATAGACCCCAGAAATAGAGATTCTGTTCAATTTTGGACATAACTTAGTTTCAGATTAGAGTGCTTTCAAAACACCATGGGGTAAAAAAATTTACCAGAGAAAAAAAATTGAGTTTTCATTATTTGTTCCATGAAAGACGGTACTTTCCATCATTCTACACAAACGTATTAGAAGACAAGATGATATAATGTAATGAGGGGAAAAATTACTGCTTTGTGGCTAAAGGACTACTGAGGACATTCAAATTAGGAGACATATTAGTCACAGAAACACCTCTTTCTCAGTTCCAAATAAATAGTCACAGAAACAGCCTTGAGAAACTCCAACAATGATAGCCTATTATTTCACCAGGAAAAACCTGAAACAATGCTACTACAAAAGCCACAGTCTGGATAAATGTTCATATGGTAGAGACTATATGGAGAGGTGCCTGGCTCATCTTTGGAGAGACAACGGCACAAGAGGAATGAAGTTACTGACAATATCTCAGGACAACAAAAACAATCATATCTTTCCCAAGCATGTTCAAAGCTGTTGGAGAGAAAAGAGTTGCAGAAGGAACCAGGTGAATTTTTTTAAGAGATGTAAACTCATTAACTATGAGAGGATAGGTAAGAGCCACCCCAGGATCAGTCATACACACACACACACACATACACACACACAGAGCATGCATGAAATCAAATCCATGACCAAAATATATGAAACTCTGAAAAAATAAAAAATAAAGGAAGGGACAAGCCATCTACGGATCCTATTATACTACTGATATGGGCAATACTTCACATTTCAGTGTGACGGTCCATATTAGAGACAAAATAATTTTTTTAAAACATACCTTTGCAAGAATGTGCTTGTCTTTTATGATGTACTCATAAGTAGTCAAGAGGACATTGAATTTGCCACTCCGTAGCTGGGGGACAAGGGAGCGACGCATGGCAGGAGTACCCTAATGGAAAGAAAAAAATACATGCATGATCCAATGGACGTATATGTGCATTTTTTTCTCACTATTCATAGCTTAATGATACCAGACATGTGACTGAGAGTGTGTGACAGACACACACTCTCATAGACTGATCTATTATACATGAGGAAGTCCTGGCTAAATTGTACATGTCTTGACCTTTTCACATCTTTTTTAGAAAGGTTTTCCCACCAAAGACAGAGGGAGGGCAAAGAGAAATGGAAATGACAGTGACTTGGTGGTAGCAGAGAACCCACTGCTCTGCTAATAGGCTCCACTTCTACTGGGAAAGTGGAGCAGGCAGCCCGGGCACCCGGGTGACTGCCTGACATTGTAGGAACAGTCGGCACAGCAGCAGCCCACAGCGAGCCAGTCAGCAGCACACAGAATGTGCGGTATTTGTCATTTGTATTACTCTCATCAGAAACCTTGCAATATGATAATTAACAATTTTCTTCTGGATTTCACTATCTGAAAGTAATTATGGTTTATTACAGTAATCTTCTTGGGATGATTAACTCTCACGGTTTAGTACATGATGTACATGACAAAACTTTACAACCAAATACAGTTCACAGATGTGCATATGGAATGAAGAAAACAGGGTCTATTTTTTGCTTTTCCACATTTATATATAAATACAACATTCCAAACCTTGTAAGAAATTTTCACCACAGAAGGAGCCCATTTGTCAAATTCATATGTCCAGTTAGATAGAGTCCTATGGAACAACAACAAAAAAAAAATACAGAAAAACGACATTTGTATAAAAATCAATGGTTAAAAAGACGTTATTCACTTTCAGGCCTCACCTTGAAAGGGGCTACAGAATATAATGTATATCAACAACATATTTATTTTAAAGGTGTGGAAATAAGAGATAAGTTCAAAATAAACTGTCACAAAACACGACATTTGTTTGTGGTGCATTAAAAAAAATCTTGTAAGAAAAAAATTAAAGAATACATAAATATAGAGAGCAAAAAACTAAATGTTAACATGATATTGAAAAAAAGCAATTGCCAGAATTATTTTGGGAATCTTTATAAACAGCCATGTAAGTTCAGAAAAAAGTTGAGTAGGGAAAATGAAATTACAAAACCACCATGAAAATATTAAATAAATCTGTCAAGACGGAACAGGGGACGAAATACTGAATGACTTTTTTTTTTACAGCCCCCAAAGAGTCACTGCATATATGATTCAGAACATGCAAAACACAGATTAAATACAAAAGATGCCTAAATATTATAGATACAGATAATTCATACAAAAGGGCTGCAAATAGTCTTCATTAGAAAAACATTCAAAGAAAACACAATAATAGAATCCTTCTCCTTACTGAAGGTCCAAGTTCTTATCAGCACTGAGATCTGTAACAAGACCTGTGTAAACAAAGCTGCAACCTAACACACACAGGCAGACACCCTGAACTCCCGGGCAGGGAGCTTGTGAGTCATTATGCCCTCACTCGGTAGTGCCCACTTCGGACCTTCTAAGAACCACCCAGTGGGTGAGGTACTGCGAATGTAATAGTGAACAGCAAAGGCCTGTCCTTACTAATCAGCAACTGATTGAAACATTACCTCAATGCACATACTAAGGTTATTTTAATGCAAAATTTATAGTTATGATTTTGATTTATATTCTGCTTTAAAAGGAAGATTTAAGAATATATAATCTTTTGGAAATGGATAAAGAAAAAAAATGAAAGAAACTTTACACACACACACACACACACACCTCTCCCCTTTGTGAGCCACTTAAGGAATGATGATGAGCAACACTCACCCTGCAGTGTTCAGGCTGTGTAGACCTGTAACGCTAATGGCTGATAAAATCACTCAATCACGTGCTTAAATAGTCAATCAAACAGGCTAGGGTGGGGAGGGGTGGAAAATTAAAACCTAAATCCAGATTACATGCTCTTGGTAGTCTGGATTTAGGTTATTACATGCTACAATTTTGCCTTAAGTGAAAAACAACCACAAGCTACTAATAGGGCACTCTACAACATACAGAGCGATGACTGTGGAACAAATGACTTTACTTACGAAAGGGGAACAATGATGAGATAGGGGCCATTGAGTCTTTTGTGCTCCATCAGATAAGTGATGAGTGCAATGGTCTGTATGGTCTTTCCTAGCCCCATTTCATCAGCTAAGATTCCATTCAAATTGTTATTATACAGGGAAACCATCCATTCCAGGCCCTGGAGCTGAAATGAAGAGTAATTGCTTCAATTATCCAAGATCTGCACAAGTAATTAATACTAACACAACTGAAGTGAGGCTGTGACTTCTTAACTCCTCAGTGCTATACGTTGGGTTTCCCACAGTAGGAAAATGGGGGAAGCACCAATGCAAAAAGAATTTAAAATATGAGCCCGTAATCATTCCCGCTGCTTGGCGGGTGCTGAGTGTTAATCAGATTTAGAAATGATGGGCTGTAGCATACCGGTGAGTTTTAAAGCAGCTTTGCCGCTCATCCATACTTAGTATTTCACAGTATATGACATTCTAGAATGAAAATAAATGAAAACAGCCCAAACCAGAATCTAATCCAGCCACTCCAAGAATAAAAAGCCAGTGTGAAGGCAGATTCAGCACACAGATCACAGATTACCAGAAACAGCCTTTTTGGTAATAAAAAGGCTACCCCCAGCGTGAGATCCCCTCAGCGAGAAGGCAGAGTGACCACGGAGCCAGGGACATTCTGCTGGGACCACAGAAGGACGTTTCTCTTCCTGGCAGAGAGAAAGTTCTCAGGCAGCACATGGTAACTTCGCAACGCGGGTACTACCCAAAGGCTGCACGCTGGAAGCTGATTGGCTGGAAGCATGCTCAACAGATTTTTGAAGTACACAAACACTGCACCAGAGATTCCCCATGTTAAGTACAAAAGTAAGGCTGGGTGAAAATACAAAGCTGTTAAACCTCCATCATCCCCCACCCAACAATTCCCTTCCACCGTCATACCACAGATGCTGGATTTAAATGATAAAATCAGTTATATATATTTTTTCTAAAGTCAGTTTAGCTTGCTAATGATGTTATGTTTAGGGAAATGTTAATTTTTTATGTAAGAACAAAGCAAGTAATTAGTTTATTTAAAATATTTATTAAATGACTATCCTCTGCAAGGGGCCATGCAAGGAGCGACAGCAGATGGATACCAAGGTCTGTAGGATGCATGCCTCCCTTCAGAAGCTTGAATCAAAGAGAAAACAAGAACAAGGCACATATACACATGTACCAAGAACTGGCTGACAGTACCAATGTGTATGCATACATATAAAACTGTATTGACAAGAATTTCTCTTAGAGAGACACTACATTGGTTTGAAGCAATACTCCCATAAGCCACTTGAGATACTTTGTACTGTGCAAGATTCCAAAGCCATCCTAAAGGTTTCTGCAGAACTACAGCAACACCAAGAGATAAGAAGAGAAACAAGAAGAACCTCAAAAAGAATCGGCAAAAGATAGAGGGAAAGAGGGGAATTATACAACGAACAGTAGACAAAAGAAGCTGTCAGCCTGCAAATTTGACTCTGAAACCACTAGACCTAATAAGACCCTCAACTCACGCTCACGAGAAAAGTCAACTAAATATAAGAATCGTGTTGGATACTCCATAGGAGTGAATTTTTTTATTTTTAGTGAAAATTGGTAAAGGGGCTGAATTTTGCATTTGTGCTAATTCAATACAAAACAGAAGCAGAAACCAGCAGCAGAGGAGACTAGAAATTCACAAAAATTGTGGGACGTAATTTGTGCTTTCTCAGGCTGGAAACTGGCAGAATCGGCCAAGGGGAAGACTGGATATGGAACCAAGTTTATGTGGCTCTTTAGGAGTAGCAGAAGACCTCAGCCATGTCAAGGTTAAATAAATATTAATGACACAAAAACCTGTCAAGAAGCAAGAAGATAGAAAGCTTATTCATGGAGAGAATTATCAGGGAAGGGTTTGAGCCACAACTTGAACTGGTTTGTGAGAAATGAGAAAGTTCTCATCAGGCAGATAGGGCTAATCAAGATTCCAGGAAGGAGGTCCTTCACAAGGTATAAACCCAGAGAGAGGCAGTGCAAGGCATGATCAGAGAATCTACAGCAGCTCAGCAACACAGAGGCATAAAATTCACGTATGGAAGCAGAAGGAGCTAGGTTTGAAAAGGGAGTGATAAAGAGTGCTTAGAAGGCTGTTGGATGACAGGAGAAAATCCATGTGGCATTAAAAGTTATGTACAAATAATTCAAAAGATGGATTTCCCATACAGAGACATACAAAAGTTTATTAGAATATGCTATAAGCTAAGATCTATGTCAGGTAGGCCAAATAAGATGAAACTACTATGACATGGTCTTTGGGGAAAACATGACCTTACTAAGGCCAGAGCAGTGGTCCTCAGAGTGTGCTCCGGGGCTCCTGGGGGGGGTCACCAAGACCTTGGCAGGAGATCCACAAGGTCAGAATTATTTGCATGACAATACTAAGGCATTACTTGTCATGTTTACTGTGTTGACATATACACTAATGATGCAAAAGCAATGGTAGGTAAAAACTGCTAGCGCTTCAGCACACATAAGGCAGTGCTGTACTGGCGGTCGTTGCACTCTGCACTCCATGCAAGAGCAGCAGACACAACATCAAGTGTTAAGAGTGGAGAGGACCTGATGCGAACAAGCACACTTTCCGAAGTGTTTCCTAGAGGACACTAGTCTTACAGGATGTTAATTGATGATATAAAAATAGGGCTTGGTAGTCAAAGAAGTTTGGGAAATACGAAGTTAAACAATGTCCAATAAGTGATTTTACTGCAGGATGCCAACGGGCATTATGAATTACGTGTTGACTTCTACAGAGTCCTGAGAGTGCTGGTGGGCATGTGAATTAACAAGAGGAGGCACTGCCAGAGTGACCTGTCTGGCTGTTGTCGAGGGGCAGTCCAGGATTATGCCTATAATCAATAATAAGACCCTCAACTCACGTTCACGAGTATCCAAGTTAGGAACGGTAGTTTCTATGGTAATCTTAGTTACAGTATTGGCCACAAACCTCTTTTTTTAATTTTTAAGGAACGAGTCATAGAACAAATGTCTCATGGAACACATTTTGGGAAATACCACAAAGTGATAGAAGGTAGAACACAGGAATTAGCCTCAATCCAGACAGGTTGGGTCAAACACTGGCCTAATTTTTAATCAAAGCACAGATGCTCATGACTTTATCTTTTTTTTTTTTTAGATGGAGTTTCGCTTTGTCACTCAGTCTGGAGTACGTGGTGGTGTGATCTCAGCTCACTGCAACCTCTGCCTCCCAGGCTCAAGCGATTCTCCTGCCTCAGCCTCCGGAGTAGCCGGGATTACAGGCACCTGCCACCACACCCAGCTAATTTTTGTATTTTTAGTAGAGAAAGGGTTTCACCATGTTGGCCAAGCTGGTCTTGAACTCCTGACCTCGAGTGATTCACCCACCTTAGCCTCCCAAAGTGCTGAGATTACAGGTGTGAGCCACTGCACCTGGCCTACTGTGTCTTAAGAAAAAGCATCAATGTAACAGCTTCTCCTAGGTGAGTTGAATCCATGGCAAATAAAACCACAGTCACATCTAAAAATTTTAAAGAAATACTTTATCTACTTCAAGATGAGGCAAGGATGTTCTCCAGTTTAATAGAATGTGGCTGGGTTTTCCATTTTGCAGAGATCACTTAGAATTCATCCCAAAAGCATAAAAGAGAAAATGGGTATGGCATTCCCTAGTTAAGATGGTAAGATGAAGTACTCTAAAAGAAGAATTATAGGCACAATGAAAGGAACCTCAGTATTATAAATGATGTGGCCTAAAATATCTCTTCATCATCAAAACCTCTTAGTCAACATGGGCATGACATACTTCAATCAAAATTAGGTAAATTGTTACGACTTGCCTAGGAAACACAAAACACGCTAATTACCTGGTAATGCTTTAGGGTCCCGTTAATGAGGAGGGCAGACTGTTTCTCCACCCTCTCCGAGATGGCATGAGCCACAGTGTAATAGGACTGGGAGCCCCTGGCACTGTACTGCATGCTGTATTCATCATCCACGTCTTGCTTCGCTGTCCTGGGAAAGGAAGAAGTGGAGAATCACACACAGACAAGCGTGAGCATGTGTTCTTTTACTTGATTCAAAAAATGAACTGAGAACCTAAAATAGCTGCAATAAGTGTGTTTGATTTATCAACCACTCCTTGCCATGCAGTTAATATACACTATCTGTAATCCTCACAAAAAGCAAGTGCAAAAGGCATTAGGATGTTCATCCTCGTTTTATGCATGTGGAGAACCTGAGGCTTAGAGAGGTTACTTCATTTGTTTGGATCACATAAAAGGTAGTGAAACCAGGATTCAAATGCAGGTACCCTTGACCCAAAAGACAGATAGGAGCCTGAATCCTACATCTACAGATGAACACTTTGCCAACAAAGCTGTCCTAGACTATTAGATACAAAGATAAATCCTATTCACAGAACACTGGCTAAAGCCGGGAGGGCAGCGGGAGAGGGCGACCCAACATTAAAGGAGCAGGAAGGAGGAAAGGCAGGCTCTGTCTTCTGTGCCTTGTTCATGAACTAGTCTGTTATTCTGCAGGCAATGATGAACCATTGAGGGGGATTCTTAATACCTTCAGTGAAGGATCAGGGCAGACTGCTAAAAGGAAGGTCCCTAAAGTGGGGCACACAGCCAAGGAATAAAAGGGAGAAATATGAGGATGTCTATTTCTGGTTTTTAAAAGACCTCATCTTTCAAAATTTTCTCTTTTGCATATTGTTTCACAACAGTTTTAATAGTAGAGCTATACAAGCAAAGAAATGTGCAAACTCTTGATGGAGGGGACCAAAGGAATGGATGAGACAAAGAGCCAGGGTACCCGGAGGGTTGGAGAGAGTACAGGGCTGGGCGGGAGTTGGTGGTCAACTTGGCTGTGGCAGCAGAAGTAAGACAAGAACGGCATCTCTCACTAGGGTTGCAGGGAGAGCGCTGATGTCATTATGGGAGGCAGAAAAGGGAGCCAAGCAGCCAGTTAGGGAAGTAAGTCTCATTAGTTCAATCTGGGATTGAAGTGCAGACGACACATGTGAGGCTCAGAAGTGAGCTCGAATTGCCGGAGGCGATTAAGGAGAGAGAGAAGAGGAAGGAAGTAGGAAGGGAAGTGAAAAAAGTGGGAAGGGAAGGGGAAGAGAAAGGGGAAGGGAAGTAGGGAGGGGAGGGGACAGGAAGGGAGGGAAGGAGAGGGGAAGGGAGGGGTGCAACATGAAATCCCGAAACCTGAGAACCCAGAGCTCAGTGGTGACCTCTAAAAACAGTTTCAAGCAGAGTGCGGGCATGAAGTCAGTTGCCTTCCTTAAACAAAATTTCCTAAAAGAAAATTCATGAAGTCTTATCCTCATGCAATGCATTTCCCAGGGAACAACTCAATACACACTCTATGATCTGCTTAGCATCCTTCTCAGAAACTTCTTCACTATTTGGATCCAAAAGTATTTTCTCTTCAGTTTCCTGCCTACTGGACTCTTCTTCCTCATCCTGGAGAAGGAAAAAAGATAGGGAGGAAATTACACTTTAATAAGGAAGTCTGTATGACTGACATTTTCTGAAAAAAGATGAACTAGTATTCAACTTCACAAATGAAGTAAGATCATACAGTTCAGGGAGGAAGTACATTTACCATCTACTGAAGCGAGGCAATACCCCCATTCCATTGCTGTTGAAATCAAAAATGAGAGAATGAAGGGAACCCTCTAAGGATCCGCTAGAACCCTTGCTCCCAAGAGGAAGTATGTAAACAGCACGCCAGAAAGATAAATATTTATCATTATTTGGTTATCAGAGTCCTACAGACCATATCTGCTCTCATTCAGTAGCATTCTCTCCAAAGCCAGATTGTAAGAGATCTTAGGATCCTCCATCCTCCTTCTCATAAAAACACTCTCTCTGAAAATGCCCATGGGATGTGGATGGCCCCATACATGTCCACTGTAAAGGACCTGGATCTTGTAAGCACACTGCTTTCTGTGGCTGATTCACATCAACACTGCAGAGTACTGAGATTAAAAACTCTTAATAACTTGGCAAAGGATTTCAGTATCTCCCACTTCTCAACTGCGTACTACATCCAGCTGACCCATTTGAAAGCATCACTAAGTGTTCATTCTGTCCACTACTAACCTGGTATAGACAGCTAAATCTTTCCGGACAATATGGTAGAATTTCCTTGAAAAGTAGGTTTAAAGAGAACCATGCTTTTCCATAACTCTTAAATGACATAGTATGAACTGACATGCTATCAAGAAGAAAAATCAAACCTTATGACAGCAGATCATTTAGAAGCAGGGAGTCAGCTAAGGTCTTGGCACAACTCCCTCATTTTCCAGGCCAGGAAATAAAGTGCTGAGAGGGGACATGACTCTCCATGTGTCACTAAGGCTCACTTGCAGCACACCCAAGCAATGGACCCAGGGACAAGGGCTGTCTGTGCTTGTCATCCTCAGGCTGGCACCTGCTGGCTAGGCAGCCTGCTTTATCTTATCTCTGCCCATTCTGGCTCTCTCACCCAACGAGAAGACTCTTCCAATAGGTCATTTATAAGCCCATTCATCCAAGTAAACAAGATACCTTTAAATAAAATACCTTAGTGATAGACTCACTGGGGGAAAAATTGCATGCCCCAAAAAGTCTTTGCTTTTTTTTTTTTAAAGACAGGATCTTGCTCTGTCGTACAGGCTGGAGTGTAGTGGCATAACCTCAGCTCACTGCAGCCTCTGCCCAGGGCTCAAGCCATCCTCCTACCTCAGCTTCCTGAGTAGCTGGAATTGCAGGCATACATCACCATGTCCATTGATCTTTGGTTTTTGTAGAAACTGGTTTCACCATGTTGCCCAGGCTGTTCTCGAACTCCTGGACTCAAGCAATTCTCCCACCTCAGCTTCCCAAAATGCTGGGATTACAGGCATGAGTGACCATGCCCAACTGTGTTTACTTTTTAATGATTATGCTTTTTTGTAATGTAACTTTTATTATTCTTCCTCTTTACAAAAGCATTAAGTACTCATGGAAGACTGATTTGGAAAACACAGGTCCACAACTAGAAGGAAAATAGCCATAGTCTTGAGATCCTGGTAAGCTATTACGGGTAAGGCTGCTTTACCTGGTCCTACGGCACTCTCAAAAATACCAGATCTAATGAGTATATTAACAATGCTCTCATAAAGGAGATCAAATCCTTTAATCCTTCTGTTTGGTATTACTGAACATTTTGTATGTAGTTGATTTCACAAATACTTTATTATTTCTCAATTTCTATTAAAAGTACCCAAGATCCCCACTTTAAGTTCTAGTTACACTAAGTATTGCTTCCAGGAGACTAAGAAGTTCTCTTTGGGTTACAAGCACATCTAAGGAATTCAAACAAGAATCACAACTGGAGAGAAATCAAGAGGATCAATAAACTAATCACACAAAGCCCATGTTGCCCTTTTTGTCCAAGTCTGCAGACTCAGAATTGCAAACAGATTCTAAGGTCTGAAGAACTTCACAATTTTTTGGCAGCTAATTCTCAGTGTGAATCACTTAGAGGTATGGCATGGCCCTTCCCAAAGTAATCCATCTCCAGTTCTCCCCAAAAGACCACTTCACGACCTCCAAGTTAATGCCAGCTTCTCTCTCCTTGGTTCTAAGTGAACTTAGAATGTGCCAAGTTTCCCCATTAGCCAGGACCTCCCAAGAGATCACTGCCCCACTAGGCATACACCATCAAACCATTTGTAAATCCTTAGCCCCAGCTGTCACCCAAAGGCCAATCCTGGAGGAAGAAATGATAGAAGGACACAGGCCTGGGCTTACATTCAGGAAGAAGTTTCCTCTGCCAACTTTCCAACCGATAAACTCCAAACAGAGATACATACATACCTCCTCCTCATAATCAGAATCACTCTCTTCACTGTCAGATCTAGGGGCAACTTCATAACTAAGAAGAAAGAGAAAGAGGAGGGGGCTTAGTTTTTTAAATTATAAAACAATAAAGACACATGTGAGTTAACAACACATTCTATGTATAAAAGACAAATCCAAATAACAACTTCAACCATCTCAGCAAAGGCTGTGTAGTTTTACCTTCGAGATTATTTAAGATTACCAAAATCTACAAAGCAAAAAGAACACCATGAATGCTGCTTTCATGCCTTACCCAGGATTCATTTCCAGCCAGGCATCCAGCTGACTTGCTTTGGGTGCTTCTGGTCCGAACAGAACCTTGCCGGTTTCCGTGTGAGTCACTTTGACAGGCAGGTCGCTCATCTGGCTGCTCTCATCTATGGGCTAGAAAGGAGGGAAAAATATAATGTCACGGCTTGGTGTTAAGACATTCTCCCAGTTCTGTTCTGTGCTGGACGTTTCTCAGCATTTTTGCTGCCCAGCATCTAAAACCTTATTCTGTGTTTGGACATTTCACTACCTAAGGAGTTTTGGTGGGAGGTGAAAGGCTACCTCTCACGAAAGAAACTGAAAGTGCTGCCTCCCTGGCAGCTAAGACACAGGCACAAACCTTAGCTCCACCAACCAGATGCATCACCAAGGCTGTGAGTTAGGAGGTAGAAGTTCAAGGGTGTAGGAACCAACAGGTGTACTGGTGCAGGGCAGACTACAGTGGCAACGATGCCGGGAAAGCAGTAATGGCCGTGCCAAGCTTCTTCCTGCTCCCAACCACAGCCTGTCCTCACTGGACCAGTTGCAGAGCATAACACTAGGGATAGCCCTGAGTCAGGTTCCTCCGAAATCCTGGAGATCTGATGAGTTACCCACTATCCTATCAATGCATTCCCTTTTTATTTAAATCAGGCAGAGTTGATTTTGGTCATTTGTAACCAACAACCCCTAATTCCTCAACTAATACTTCCCAGATGACAACTATTGCAAAGTCATGGTTTCAGAGAGAATGAAAAATAGAAAAGGTATTATAACCCATGTCATGTCATCTCATGGAGTGGCTGGTTTGACTTCTGCAGAACCAGTGTTCTTTATCCAAAACTAACCCCCCAGGTATCTAACCCAACCACTGGCATCTTTGAGTGTGATAGAGAAAAAAGCTCTGCTTCTCTGAAATCTGGCAAATTTACCAAGATTAAGCTAAAGTTCATTACTAGACTAGTATATCCAAAGAACACAAAAATCACACTTGAGTATAATCAGCAGCGAATGCATGTTCTTGATTACAAAGTGACCTGTACTTCTAGGACCAGATCCCTAAGTAAAATGTTTGTTTGGAAATGCCTGATCTGTGAGTGGTTCAAATTATCTATCTCCTGAAAAGTAATAAAAATTGAATTTTTAGACAATTCATAAATTCCAAAATTTTTCCTAAATTACTTTCAATTGTAATTAAGCAGAAATGATAGGATAACCTACAGTACACTATAGTTTATTTTCTGTATCTTATAGGAAATGACCAAAAACAAAACAAAACAAAAAACACAAGAAACACTGATATCCAATGGTTCTTTTCCCTTACACCCTCAACAAAGCACTGTCAGCATAAGAAACAACATATTTGCAATTATCCACAAAACTAACCTTAAAAAGAGAAAAGCCTTACTCCAGATTGTCATTTTTTTCTTTTGTGTGTGCTAAAGCAATGGTTTTGAACATCATTACTTTGCATGCCAACATGACACTTCTTCCTCATTAATGTAAAAGGTCATCTATATACTCAAGAGATAAAGAAGGAAATCTACCATTTGCTATCATTTCCCTTGGAAAAATCATACTCTTATCGTGAACCATTATAATATAGCTTGTTTTTGTGCTAATGTCATGCCTCTAAGAAAATTGGAAATCACTGTAGATGGAATTGGAACTTTGGCAAAAGCACTGAATGAGAACAGCAAAGCATAATAATAACATTATTTCAAAACAGAGCAAGATGTCCACTTTGCAAGCCTTAGCAAACAGTACACACGTGTTAAGATTAAAAGAAGAAAAGATGTATGTCCCAAGCCCAAGATCAGTAGCTAATTTTCGCAACAGATAATAAGATATAAGAACACTATTATGTTAACATGGTAAATCTCTTCCTGTGAGCTAGTTAATTATAGACCGATGGAAGGCACACTTAGGTAAGGCTAAAATTTTGCAAATTAGAGTTGCTTCTAAGTGTTCTAATATATAGCACTCTTTTCTCGTAACAGCCCATGGAGTTTCTTACACATCAGACATTTATCCTGATCCTTTCTTTCCTTGTGATGGATTATAGTGGTTAAGCAACATTTATTGTTCAAGAGGTTTCTGCATAGAGTAGTAGTTCGGTCTTTTTTATCTGTATCTCCGCTATTTGAGTTCACAATACGACTGTGTGCAGAGTGATACCAGAATGGGAAGTGGCAACCTCCCACCCACTCCAATCCTCCAAGTAGGTTTATCAGAATTTGTGAGACGAAATGAAGATAATTTGAAACAAACTCCCTTCCCATCCTGTTCTGGGAGTGTGCCTCCTCACTGTGAATCGCTGGCAGGGAACCTTAAATTCTTCCGGAAAAAAATCCAATAAATAAATAATTGTATCCTCATGATTCAGGAGAATACTGAAACTACTAGGAAACGAACTTTGGAAATAGGCTGATGAATATACATATAGACGCCATACTGCAAGCCTACTAAAAATGTCGAAATAAGTTAATCAAATATGTGACTTCTGCAGTTTATGTATTTTTATAATTTCAAATTAATAATGAAACTAGGTCATACTTTACGCTTCTGTATCATTTACTGGGCAATATAGTTATAGAATCATTTAACATTCTTATGCACCTTATATACTTGTAAATATATGATTATATGTGCACAGAAAATTCTGAAATAGTATGCAAGACATTTAATATTAGTTGATAGTCTGACATGCAAGTAATTATTTTTCACTGTACCTCTTCTGTATTATTCTAATTTTCTACTATGCTAATGTATTACTATTTTTACTTACAATAAATAGCGGTGTAAGAATAACATAGTATGCACTCCGTTCAGCAGAACACAGCGGAAAGGATGAAAATCCCTTACCTCTCCATCCGGTCCCAGGGCGGACTCCCCACCCTCTGCATTCTCTTCAGCCTTCTGCAAAACAACAATGTCAAACGTTATATGTAACCAAGATGATGGGGTAAAGGACTTCCTAGTAACTCTCTGGTATGAACAGAATTTCATTGCTACCCATTATTACCTAACAGCTTAAGTATTAATGCCTTTTATGTTCATTTCTCTTTGCTGAGACAAAGCATGTATTTTATTAGCAACTTGTAGAGAGTCACTTAAAGCCAGATGTGCTCTAAGGCCAGCACACTGGAGCTGTGTAGATTGTGTCTTCAGGGACTCAAAGAGCTTAAGACACAGCAGACTCAAGACAGTGGTCAGAATCTGAAATGTTCTCGTGTTTGAGAGTGGGAAGATAAATCCTGACATAATTAGCTAAGCTTTCCTATCCGCTAAGCAAGTTTCCTTCAGCAATGAAGAACAACATTTTAAAAATGCCCATCAAGAATAAGCTCTCATGGCAACAACAGACACTGGGAACTACCAGAGTGGGGAAGGAGCGGGTGAGGCAAGAGCTGAAAAACTAATTATTGGGTACGATGATCTCCACCTGGGTGACAGGATCAACTGTCACACAAACCTCAGCATCCCCAATATGCCCAGGTAATAAACTTGCACATGTATCCCCTGAATCTAAAATCAAAGTCGAAATAATAAAAATAAAATAAAATTGCATTCTCAAAAAAAACAAAAGAATAAGCTATGAACCACTCCATGGGCATAAAAACATAATATAAAACTCTATGAGCTTTCTGGATGTTTTTAATTCCACCTAAATTTCTTTCATAATATATAGTATTTCTACCATGTGTATAAGGAGAAATTTGATACAGCTACTGTTGTCTCATGAAGAATTCTGTTATCTACCATTTCTTAAATATCCCAATATCTTAGTCCACTGGCTTCTATGTGCCCCAAAGACAACCTAAATGAAAAGTTAAGATTATGTCATATCTTGTACATATCCAAGAGAGTCTCATGTGTAATATACACAAAATCATCTAAAATTTCTTCCACTTACAATAACCTAAGTGCAATCTTTAAAATCACCTTTATAGAATCCCTATTTTAAAGTTACTGCTGGAAAGCTATACTGTTTCTGCATAGTATAATGAGAAAAAAAACACTTTAGTCATTTCTTTTACCAAGATATTTGGGAAAATGAGCTTTTCTCCCTTGGGCTCTTTAGTTAATTAAAAATAAAAAATGATGATACGGAATCAATATGAACTGAACTTCGTTTACTTAAGTATTGATTCCATGATATGTTTTTGTCTTCTATGAAAATAACTCACTGTCTTTTGACAAAATAGCTTTTATGAAAACACTTGAAGTTTAAAATCCACCTTTTATTCATAGTGAAGAAAGGTAGTTCCATAAACATTTGAAATTTCTGAAGTTCTTTTACAACGCAATTTTCTTAACAAAAATACATGTATGTATGTATGTATGTATGCCAAAGCATAAGGCATTAGAAAATGCAACTTCTACCGAACAGTAGGAAATAAAATATTCCCTTTGGTTATGATTTTCCAAGAAATTAAAATTTCTATTTATGTCACCCCAAAGTGAAAATATGTATAAGCTCAAAAGAAATGATCAGCTTCAAAGAGCATCAGGCTCTACATCTAAGCTAGTGACACAGAGAACAATGGCAGAACCCCTGAATTCAGAAAAGAAGCCATCCCTGCTACCAGTCACTGAAGGTTCCATTTTTGGAATTCTCAGGCTCTATACTCAGGGGACTGTTTTAATTAATGGGGGAAAGTCAATTAATCCCACCATTCTTTCCATACAAATCAGAAATAAGCTATAAATTTTGGCCAACAAAGAAAATCAAATGAGACAATGAATAAGCCAATTTCAATTATCTAGCAAGTGGAATTGGATCACCATTTCAATGAACAGTACATAAAAAGCTTGAAGCATCATATATTAATATAATCAAAACTATTCTAAAGGATACTTTCCTATGAATATACTATAGCTAGATTGTTATCTAAAAACTGTCTCACAGTCAGGACCTTCCATCACTTAAAATTCCCCCAAACTATTTTTAAAAATTCTATTAGGTATCAAATTTGAGAGGCAGAGTAATATTAGATTTAAGACACTTGGTTCTGGAATTAGACAAACTGTATTTGAATCCTGGCTCTCTAATTAAGTGTAAGAGATCTTAGCTGTATGGTCTTGAGCAAATCATTTTCTCTTTGCATCTTAGTCTCCTCTTACATAAAATAGAAATGGTAACAAACAGTGCCTACATCCTACGGCTTCTATAGGACTGGGTCACTATTTCAACACGTACAATCCAATGTCACAAGTAATACATGTGCTGCCAGCCTCAATCTCCACATTGTACAAAGGTCAATGATAGTCCAAGAACTATTCTTTTTTGTCTATATTTAAGACTTGCTGTAGCATTTCCTGAAAAATGCTTCACAAGGCTATGAGGTCAGGGATTTCTGTCTGTTTCGTTCACTGATGCATTCCCACACCTACAAGGGCATCAAGCACTTAAAAGGCACTAAATAAATCTTTGGTAATTGAAGGAATGAATGAGAGCACAAAGAACAGTACTTTCCACTTAGCATATCCAACTAAATTATTATCATAAATAGGTGCCAACACATCTGCAAGTCATAAAATAGTTAAGGGCATGCATACAATTAGCCATTGAATTGGTGCTCTGTGTGACTTCTCTCACAAGCATGCCCTGTCCTTAGACCCAGTTCTGCCATGTTATTCCAAGAGATAGAGGCCAGGTGGCAGCCTACTCTATGGCAAGAGATGTCAACTTCTCCCATCATGCTTTGGATTCCCTCACTTTGATGACATTCCTGGTTGGTGTGATTTCATAAGCCCATGTACTCATATCAAACTCATGCTGTATCTCAAAACTTAAAAGAACAAAGCAAAACAAACACAACTGTCCCTTCTTCTGGTTCAGAATTAACACCCAAGAGCTTGTGACTGGTCTACTATTTGAGCTGACTTCGGACACGCTCTAAGCACCTGATGAAATGTATTGGTGTGAATGCAGCAGCTGCTACAGTGTCTCCTGCCACCTGAGCAATTTTTACATGTCGTTATCTACATCATGTAATTGCAAACACATGCTGTCAATATTAATGGCTGATGCCTTCGCTTATTTCCACTGATTGAAAACAAACAAAACACTGAACACGAAATTTGGTACTGGCTTCTTCCTACATGCAAGAGTTTAGAACTAATTATGCTTATGCAGGAAGGGAGGAATATAATTAACCTAATCATGTAAGGGGACAGGATAGGAATAATTTATAACTAAAAATTACTCATAACTAAAACTTACTCAAACTAAGGACAATTTGGGTTCCCAATTTCCAAGACCATTGTCAATTCTTATCTTCCATTTAGCAATGCTCATAAACAAAGGTATGCATGTGGCTACCCATCTTCCTTGCAGAAGCTATAAAAAGCAATCAGCAACAGGGCTGAGGAGGGAAAGAAATCTCTAAATATGAAAATCCTGTGTAAGATGAACTCAAGACTTCAGCAGGGCATTTTATTTAGATTACTACAACATAGGCTATAAACAGCCTCATTACATAAAGAAACAGTTTTAAATCAAGTATTTTACAATCTATATTATAAAATGAATGTACTTTATCCCCTAGTAGATGTTATTATAACATGCTGAAACAACATTCAAATGCGTTGGTATCTGAAGGACCCATTCTGCTTCGCTGGAAACCTTAGCTTTCAAAACCACTTGAATTATTTTTACTGTCATTTAAGTGAACCTTTGAGCATTAAGATAGGTAATCGGGCAATAAACAAAATGCCCAGGAATATCAAATTAACAGGCATTTGCACATTACGTGGGTTGTTTCTTACAGAGAAAATAAATTTGAACATTTTGATTCAAGTAACTCGTCGATCCAGTTAAACAGGACTTTGCTCCAAACTTCTGGTCTCACCCATTTTGACACTGAACTAATCAAATAAATCTAATCACCGTGGCATTGTGTTCACCTACCCTCACAATAGTTCCTACACTCAAATGTCCAGAATTACTTTAGAACCTTTCTTTTATTCATGAAAATCTTGTAGAGGAAAGCTGTAATTAAGTATATAATCTTTGGGGAAAATATCAGAGATCAAAAACTAAGAAGAATAAGGACGCAGCTTGAATTTGAAATAAATGTCTCAATAATATTACTGCTTTATTTTTCATGCTCTTTTTACTGAAAATTGTGCCAATGGCAGGCTTGTGATATTTTGGTATCTAAACAGGATAAAAACACATTTCCTACCACTGTGTTGACCAATACATTATGCCAGGAAGGTTCCACCTGCCAAATATCACAGTCCTGAGATTTACTTATAACAGAGGTTGGTAAGGAGAAAAAGAGAGAGACAGGGACAGGATAAAAGAGCATTTAGAAAGAAAATCAAACACGCCAATATAGAATATATCTAGCCTAGTGTTGCCTCAGAGATTCCCAGCATGTGCCCATTAGTATCACGTGTTTCCAAAAAGTGTCACAAATAAATAACAAGAGGACAGTCCTGCTGGTGTACAACCCATTGAAACATGTGCAAGGGAGAATTAAATATTTATTTTTGGCTGACGTCAACAGCTTGGAAACGGAATCCCTGAAATTGCTAGACTTCTAAGCGGTAAGCAGGGGTGATCCTGGTATGGGCTCCCAGCCACAGCATAAGGAAAAACGTACTCTAAAGTACCGTGAGGGATGCCTCATTATTACCAGGAACCCTTGTAAATTAGAGGCCATGTAATTAGAAAATTCTCCTACTAGGAGCTGGGGGAACAGGGTGGTAGGCGGAGTGAATCACCTGTGATAAATCCTCATTGTTCTTCTGCATGCCTCAATATTTAAAGATTCTGTCATTGTCCTCAAAGATATCCTACACACTACTATTCAACTGATTTCCAACTAGAAAAAAAGCAGTGACCAATTATTACTGATTCAACATTACAAAGAATATGCAATAAAGGTTACAAAAAGATTTTCAGAAAAACATAACCACATTATAATCATGATCCCACTTTTGTAAAGTAGAATTGCTTGATGAAATAATGTTTACTGAGCACTTACTACGTGATAGGGTATATTCTACATGCTTTAGATAAACTTTCCCATGTAATCCTCATTAGAAATCTATGGGGTACATAATATTTCTATAGCCTCCTTACAGCTCACAAGACTGAAGCACTGTGATAATAGATCTTTTAATGAAATAGCCTACAAAAGAATAATAGCAAATTATTGTATGTATTTTCTTATGCAGTTTTGATTTTAAAAGATTACCTGCTAAGATGATTCAGACAGTGGTCCAATTTACTAATTTAGCCATGTTCGATCCTAGTTTTACACACACCCTGGTGGCTTTATCTAGCCCCATTCTCTTTTGTACCCTGTAGGAAACCTCAAGGTCATGCTAAATGCACATAACAGCACATTCATCTTGTAATACCAAAGAAATTAGCTTCATACAACTAGGATTTCAAAACTTTAAAAATTATTCCTCCTCTGATACTTAAAAAGATTATTCCTTTCTTTTTCTTCCATTTCAAGGGCTTTAATGGAAGACCAGGATAAGAATGAGAAGTTGCAAAATGATTTATATATGTGTACTTCATAAAAATGTCTGTAATGAGAAAATTAAACAAAGTCATAACAGGTTAAAGGAAACCTACCCTATTATTCACTAGCAACAAGTAAACAATAAATTCCCAAGGAAAGACACAGGCCTTTGTTCTTCTAGGGAATTAAAAAAAAAAAATTGTACACTAGTTTCATGCTGAAAATAAAAGGTAATCTTTTTCAGATTAAATTAACTGAAAAAGTCAACCGTATTCATCTTTTTTTTTTTTGAGACGGAGTTTTGCTTTTGTTACCCAGGCTGGAGTGCAGTGGCATGATCTCAGCTCGCTGCAACCTCCGCCTCCTGGGTTCAAGCTATTCTCCTTCCTCAGCCTCCCAAGTAGCTGGGATTACAAGCACTTGCCACCAATCCCAGTTAATTTTTTGTATTTTTAGTAGAGATGGGGTTTCACCATGTTGGTGGGGCTGGTCTTGAACTCCTGACCTCAGGTGATCCACCCACCTTGGCTTCCCAAAGCACTGGGATTTTGAGCCACTGCGCCCGGCCTCATATTCATCTTTAATAGCACATTTCTTAGAGTCATCTGTAGTTTAGTTGTCCTTTAAGTGTTGCTACCAGCTCAGTGCTATTAGCTATTAGCTCACTGAGTAAACTAGGTTTTCTCAAAACAAGAGTTTATTGAAGTATTTGTTAATTTAATAAAATGTTAATAGGTAGAGTATAATGTTTAATACTATGGGAAAGTGCTAAAAAGGATACCGCAGATTTTTATGCTCATAGACACAGAAGTTTTCCTCTACCACAGAGAAGCCAGAACAAGCAACTCCCAATCGTTCACTCTAATGGAGGGAAGAAGAACTACAGATAATCCAAAGTGTCAAATCAGCTTTTCAAAGCATTCCCTTCCTTTGCACTTGAATAAAGGTGTATCTGGAACTGGGTGATTCACTCCAAACTAAGCCTCAAAGCCCCAGAAAAGTGACAGGTACCTGGAAAGGCTAAGGGCCTCAGTTTCCTTTCCTTCCCCCCCACCTTCTTCAACCCACTTCTCCCAGTAAGATACCCCGGAAGCAAATAGAGCCACTTCGCCTTAGTACTGCTGAGGGCAGGGAGTACTCAAATGCTAGGCACCCAAGAGCACGCAAGGAAGGGTAGATGGCTGAGAGTAAAGTAAAAATTCTGCACATTGATCACGTGAGATGATCAGTAAGGGATACTCAGAGGTATCTGTAAGGTAGACAATAGTTGCTTTGACATCCATTACTCATTTGCCAAGCAATCAGGCCCCACCTCCAACTGGAAACAGTTTCCCTCCATAACATTCAACCCAACTTGTAATTGTATATTTGGGTGCAAGTTGGATTAATAGCTGTCTGGCCTCTCTTTCTCTCTTTTTCTCTCTCTAATTAAATTGTGTGAGAGGGAAGGACGCTTTTCCTCATCATTCCACCCTCCTTCTCCCAGCATTCTAGCAGCACACGACCTAGCTCATAGTAAGTGTTCAGTTAACAAAGGTTGAGTGAAAGCGTAAGACACAAAGAATAAGGGCTATTACCAAATCCAAGGCCAGGGTTTGAAGGGGCATGCCAATTTACAGCTCACGCGGAGTAAGCAGCACCATGAAAAATAATTATGGCAAGTCCCTGTTCTGTGCAGATTAACATAAAAATATAGGCATAATCAGCAACACTCAGTTGTGCATCAATTGTGCATCTTTCTTTGCCTATGATGATGCAACTCTCTAACACCATGGCAGAAAGCTATTAATCATAAGCCAGAAGCAAATCTGGGTCATTATCTTTTAATCACAAAGAAAAGTAAAATACAAACTTTAACACTAAAAACACTAACAGTGACTACCTCTGCAGAACACATGGCTGAATTAGGAAAAACTAAAACTGCCTTTAATAGGGTCCACTTACAGAATATTCTGAAATTCTCTCTTTCTTTCTCTGTTGTCAACATGTCAGTAGTTTCTTTTTAATTTTTTAAGATTTTTTTTATGGAAGTCAAATAGACATATAAAATTTACCATCTTTACCATTCTTAAGTGTACAGTTCAGTGGTAAGAATAAATACATTTACATGATTTTTCCCCATCATTCTTCCCTCCCCCTTACCTGTATGTTCCTCACTATCTCTGAAACATCTTTTTAAGGTAGGAATTGGAGCTGGAGTTTTGCACAGTCTATAATGCTACACTGACAAGAAAATGAGGTATTCCTCACCAACAAAATGTCTAAACACAAGCCCTGAGTCATCTCTCGTTCATCTTCACAATGAGGTAAGCTATCTTATACTAAAAAAAATCAGTGCAAGAAGGTGCCTGCTTAATCATTTATTCCTCCTCCTTAATTATGAAACAGGTATGAAAATTCAGAGGCCATGAAATTATTTTTTGAAAAACATTTTGTTCAATTATTCAGTGTAGAGAATGAATGATTAAATGCTACCAATCCTCAACCTTTACAATTCTGATTTCCTGTTGATGTTTGTACCTGGCCTAAACAGAATTTATCGTGAAAACACAGTTATCAACAAAGAACTAGATTACTGGACTACTTAAGCTTCAAAGAGGATCTATATTCACAGGCCTATCCTCAGCAGGTTACTCGTGGAGATATAATATCTGCATAGATTCTAAATCTTACCCTTCATTTCTCATGATGATTTTGAAATATTTCATATAGGACTCTTTTTTTATGTAATTACCTAAAACTCCAATGTGCACACTTGCCTCACTGTGACACAGGGACAGCAGAACTGAATGAATGTTTCTGGCACTGCCATCTGTCCAAGTAACTATCACCTGTATCTTCCTCTGGCTTCTTCCAGCCTGTACACTGCATTTTCTTCTTAATTTTCATTCCAGTTTCTTAACTGAGTAATTCCCTGCCGTACTAGCACTAAACTTAAGCAATCACTTATTTGTGTCTCATTTTCCTTTCCCAATTGACTGCATGTACTTTAGACAATGATTTATGGACAACATTGTTTTTGTTTAGTACATCATATTTTTACGCTCTTATCTCCAATAGTTGTCTAAAATACCTAATCAACACTTTCATGCCATACCTTTTTATGCAATTTTCACAATTCAATCATCGAAACTTTCAGCAGTGCAGGAAGTAGTACTTAAAGAGCAATACTCACCTTAAACTCATCCCTGCCCATACACCCTGGACTTAGCCACCACCATGAGGATACGTACCTTCTTCCTCCTCCTTCTCTTCTTCTTCTCTTTGGCTGCTTGGGCTTGCTTGTGCTCCCAAACCAGGTTGGTCAGATTGGCTACATACTCATCAGTCTGCTGCAAAAGGTAAGCTAAACGCCTGTCTTTCTTTTGATCAATCAGTTTTCTATAGCCCTCCTCATCTTCAGCCTATTAAGGAAAGAAGACCATGATGAGGGCATAATATAAGCATGCAGACAACTCCACTCTCCACTCCATCCTTTCCCCTTGACAGTCTTTGACTGGTAGGAGTATAGCAAACCGGATGAGTCGGGCTATACAAGCCATCACACAGAGTCTGGAGCAGGGCAAACACACAGAAGTGCAACGCCTACATCCCAGAACACTGGAGCTGACAGCAAAGTTCAGGCACAAAGCCACACTGTACGTGTGGTGTAATCAAGCACTCTGAGCCAGCTCTTTGTTTTCTGTGTTGCTTTAACTGTGCAAAAAGATTTTAGAATTTGACAATTTATGATCTAAAGTTTATCTTTAACTTTGTATTCTGGAAATTTTCAAATATAATCAAAAGCGGAGAGAATAGTATAATTTATCCTATAACCAACTCCGAACAACAAAAATTAACTTGTGGTGACGCCTGTTTCATTGCTACTCTTCCCCTAAAGCCCCTTTCCCCAAACCCAAACTGAATTGTCTTGAAGCAAATTCCAGACATAATATCCCTTCATTCATAAATATATCAGGAAGTACTACTAAAGGCAAGGAATCGAATGGGCTTTTAACAAATAATGCCTTATATTTTAAAAAGTCTTTCTTTTTGGCATCCAAACATTGTGGTTGATAAGGAAGATCCAACCTGGGGGATTTTTTTTTTTTTTTTGCCATAGATCTGCACTGAGTAATGGGCCCAGGTGACTGAAGACAAGTCACTTAGCACCTGAAGTCTGGTACTGCTGAGCAATAAAACAGATGCAGTAACTCCCACCTCCACCTCCCATTAAGCAACATGATGAGGTTAAACACAATAAAACTAATGTACTCTGAGCCATTTCGAGAGAAACCTTTTTGTATATCCCAATAAAAGGACACTCCAAATTATTTTTATCATGTAATGCCACAATCAAAGAATAAGCTGCAAAATCTTTAAGAGGCATCTCCATTGCAAAAACAAAAACAAAAACTTGAGATCTTCTGTCCAGGGGTGTCATTCTAGCATTTGCCTGAGTGACAGCAGCTTCATCCCTCAGTCTAGCTGCTGTCTGCTCTGTGGGTGAGCAAGAGCCTCAAATGCTATTATAACTCTAATTGCTTTTGGTCATGGTTGAACTCACTTGAAGAAAGAGTGATAAAAAAACTTCAGTTTCTCTATTATCTGTATATTCCATCATTTAATTGCAAAAATTAATGATTTGCAAATGTCTAATCATTAGTGTCAAACCAATCTGTTACTGAAGTTCTAATACAGTTTCACTTCAGTTGAGTCAGACAAACCTGACTGCTTAATGATCAAATTACTGTAAAAACGGTCTAGTCAGAAACCCCTTGGACAGTCCCCTCTCTCCCCAGTACGGAGCGGGAGGCAGGAGAGGGTAGTAAGATGAAGCAACACCTGGACACAGAGGCTTTTAAAACATGGTGTTCACTCTCTGGAATCCAAAAAATTCGTGAAAAAAAAACGCAAACTCTAATACCAGCAGGGAAGACACTGTCACTTAGAATTTTCCAGGAACATAAGTATGACCTTATCTTCATCTATGCAGGCATTATGTCCTAGATAGAATCTGCAGGTCTCCTATAATTGTAACATCACACATGCTTTTCTAAAATCCACAGGGTGCTCTGAGGTCCAATTCCAAGAATAAATGGTCAATAAAACCAAATACTCAGGCCAGTGACATCAACCTATCTCTTCTGTGCTGTATGCCCACTAAAAAATAACAATGCAAATGTAATGATCCATGAATAGCCTTTGCCAATAACATGGTTATCACAAAAAAAGCAACATTTCAAAATCAACTTAAAAATCATTTATTACACTGTTAGAGAATAATTTCTGCCATTAACAAAAAAAGATGAGCACCAGAGACTTCAAAATAGAGACCTTCTTAAATTTGAAGACACGATTTAACGTGTTATTCATTCCAAAAAATGTGGTCATTCATCTCAAAGAAGTCATATTTTTATAAGAACTGCATTTGCATCCTTCCAGATCTGGTTATCAAACTCATGCAAAATACAGTATCTGCCTTGATGCAAGAAGCTGTAATCTGTACTGCAATGCCACCCCAGGACACAGAAATACTATACTCATCAGTCATCCCCCTAGATTTGTGGCATCCGTCATCCAGGAAAGACAAGAAGTTTTTACTTCATCTCCCTAAGGTTCAAAGAAACTTTTTAAAATTTTTGGTAAGCAGCTTACACTTTTTCCTTCTACAACCACCATATTTAATGGTCTCATTGCAGACGGATGTGGGCTGAGTGGTTTCCTGGGCTCCTGCAGGGGGTTTCTTACCATCAGTCTCCGCATTCTCTCTTTTTCGATCCGCTCTGTCTCCTTCTTCTGCTCTCTTTCAGTGTTGGCATGCCACGTTGCCACTGCTTTGGAGAGCTTCTGGATCTTTCCAGCCACAGACCGATGATATTCCTTAAAATCTTTTGCATGTTGCAAAATACTGTTCAGGTATTCCTAGAGGATCCAAAAAGGGAAGAAAAGGATACTTAAAATCCATTGTCCAATGTCCTCCATCAGTGTAGTCCAAGAAAACTCTCAGTGTGCATTTAACAGAATAGGAAAACTAGAATCTGTTTGGGGATAGGTGGCCTGGTGTGTCTCTGCAGTTCAGGTGTGGGCCACGGAGCTGGTGGGAAAGATGGCCTCTCCAGGTTGCATTTGTTACAAGCTTTTGCAAGAGAAGCCTCCTCAGCCTTGAGAGTGTGGCCACATAAGAATGGAAAGATCAAAGACTGAAAGAGACCTACAAAATGGCAATGATGAAATGTAAAGCAAACCACTCACTCCAAAATAAACTTGAGGAACGTGGGTATTTCCAGCAAAAAGTATGTCATAAAAGTAAAGTTTTTCTGCTCTAACTTAACTACCTTGGATTATGACCCAAAATAAGTTTATATGAAGCTAAAATTGCCATGCAGAATTTGTATCCACTTTTTAAATATATACCCTTTTAACACTAAAATCCAACATTTTTTTCAAAAGGAAACTAAACTAAGCACTAATTTAAGTAAAAGAAAACAAATATAATTTATAGGATTATGACAGGAAATCAAATCCTACATCAAAATATTTCCAAACCCCCAGAAACAAATGTTTTTAAATATTTGCCTCTGTGATATGTTCAACCTGGCCCTTCAAAGAGGCCAGGATACAATTACATTTGTTATGAAAATAACATTTTGCTTTCTACTTTCCTTTTCCAAGTATCTGCTTCCAGAATTTTGCTCTAGGAAACCCACCTATGCCCACCCATTCAAAAACTTTCCATGGGATTATAAGCATGACACGTGTTATGGACTGAATGTTTGTGTCCTCCCAAAAAGATGAAATGCTAACTACCCGTGTATGGTATTAGGAGGTGGGGCCTTTGGGAAGTGATATGGTCATGAGGGTGGAGCCCTTACAAATGGGATTAGTGCCCTTATAAAGGAAGCCAGAGAGCTTTCTTGTCTCCTTCCACAACATAAGAAAACAAGAAGTTAGCACTTTGTAACCGAGAAGTCACTCACCAGAGCCTGGCCATACTAGTGCCCTGATCTTGGGCTTCCATCCTCCAGAACTGCAAAAAATAAATTTCTGTTTTCATCAACCCCCCAGTTTATGCTAATTTTTAAATAGCAGCCCAAACAGACTAAGACAGTACTAAACCTCATTCTGCTGCTAAGCAATTGTATGACTTTGGGCAGGTCATTTATATGTCCTGGCCTAAGTGTCCTTTATAAAATGATGTGGTTGGATTATGTAAATGCCAAGGAAACTTTCTGTTCTGTGATGTCCCCACCGCCCACATGGGTCCATTGTTCAGTCATTCTGACTCCATTCGATGACTTCACTGGACATCTCTGTCAAAGTGAGGGTGAGCAAAGCCCAGGGTCTAAGAACCTGGTGTTTCTGACGGCGTTTCCTCTCCTGCTCAATCTTCTGCTGCTTCTCCAGCTTCTCAGTCATGCGAGCTTCTCTCAGAGTCTGGCGCTTGCTCCGTTTGTATGCTTTGGAGTTGAGAGCCGTCTCCAGGGTCGTGTCCCTGCGCATGCAGGCCACCACCTCCTGTCTCAGCTGTCAAGAGGAGAGCAGTTAGAGAGTCTTCCCAAACAGAAGCTAGGTTTCCAAAGCCTGGCCTTCTCTCAGTTGCATTCAGTGGAATAGAGTGGGGCGAGGACTCTCTACAAGTGCCTCAATCACCTTTGGTTTGTATTAAATGAAGGAGCTAAAATCATGCCAAATGTATGCAGTATTTTCAAGACTGGTACAAGATTTTTTTCCCCAAATAATTCAAATCAAAAGCAATTATAGTACTGTAACAGTAAAAGAAAGAAAAGATGTTGTCTTGCTTTTTAAATAACTTCATTTTATCTAATTACTCTAATGATACTAATTAGCTAATAAGTTTTTTACATTTTTCACTTTGTTTTAAATATCATGCTAACACTCTCTTTGTATTTAAAGATTAATTTTAATGATGCTCCAAAAAAAGAATAAAAGAATTACTTTCACATATGGTAGTAGCAGGTACTCAAACAACGTTAATTCATAGTCTCATACAAAGGATGGGAAATAGAGCTTGTGGCTTCTTCCCACTCCAATAATGATATTCTTTCCAAGAGATCTACATTTCATATTATATCATGAACTTACTTTAGATCATCACAAATGTAATACTTTTATCATCTGTATTGCATGTTATGTGGTGGCAGGGGGTAGGGGCTGGAGAATACACATTAAATAATCATTCCACTGAATGTGAACTCATCATTAGTTACAGTTAATTTATTGGGAAGCTTCATAAATAACAGATTTTTTAAAATAATATCAAGCAAGGCCGGGCACGGTGGCTCACGCCTGTAATCCCAGCACTTTGGGAGACCAAGGTGGGTGAATCATGAGTTCAGGAGATGGAGACCATCCTGGCCAAATGGTAAAGCCCTGTCTCTACTAAAATACAAAGAATTAGCTGGGCACGATGGTGCACGCCTGTAGTCCCAGCTACTCAGGAGGCTAAGGCAGGGGAATCGCTTGTACCCAGTAGGTGGACGCCACAGTGAGCCAAGATCAGGCCACTGCACGCCAGCCTGGTGACAGAGCAACACTGTCAAAATCAGAAACCAATAGGAGTCTAACATGGCAATGCTAATTTGAACATAAACTTATTTCTGAAAATATACTTTTTAAATATTCACTTAACAGCATTTTATCCAGCACTTTATTAACTCATATTATGAGGTCACCAATAAAAAAGAAGTAAACAGAACTCAGAAAATTTTCCTTTTTCTTTTTAAAATTTAAGCTGAACTCTACTCTCACAAACCAAGAGCTAAGTAGCACCTGCCCACCACTAATGTTCTTCTGTGATATTACAGCCAGTAAGGCAAAATATACACCCGAATTCCTATGACAATAGCAAGTGGAGTGGCCTGTGATTTTAGTCACATCCTCCAACAGACCAAGTCAATACTTCCAAACTGCTTTTACTCACTAATCATTCATTTTGCATGTTCCAGACTTTAACAAAACAAACCCATCTGACTAACAATGAAACGTTTCTTATCCCCTTTGGCTTAGTGAGGCAATCTGTGGACTAGCAAACTTGAACCTTTTGAGTCTACAAGGGAAAACTCACCAAAGTGAAAATTAGCTCTAACTCATTCCACTAGTCTCCTACTCATTTAGAAATCAGAAAATAGGTCACAATACTGGCTTTTAATAACTACTGTAAACTACAACATGAACAGATAATTTCCTGATTAGTCAATATATAAGTCTGATGTGATCAAACACTCCAAACTTAGATATTGGTGAATAAATAAGCTAACAGACATTGTTCTGTGTCTTTCTATAAATGATGAACTACTGATTCACTATCATATTTGTTAAAATTATTTTCATAGTCATGGCTAGCATAGTCATGGCTAGCATTTTACATCTGTGCTTACAAAGAAGCTCCAATCTACTACCTTCTGGTTTTTCCTTGGAGTCATAAAAGCAAACATGAGCTACCCCATTTGTTCTCAGGGTTTTTCATCTATGGTAACAAAATGCATAACTACGACTTTGCAAATCATAGTACAGGAAGAACTCTTTCCCATGTACAGAAGAGAAAACCAGAATAATAAGCAGTTCATCTTCATTATTTTTAGTTGTATGCTGTTGGTCTAAAAGATTCACTATTTTACCATGTTTATATCTTTACATCTCTGTAACAATATTGAATAGACTAAAGACAACACACAGATCACACTTTAGGAACAATTACATTTATTTCCTCCACCTCAGATTCACTGGGGAAAAGGTATTACCTGACGCTGGAAATTGAGTAACCGAAGTGCTTTTAGTTCCACGGTTGCTTTGGTTCGTAAATCTGGTGGCAAAGAGCCAGGCAGATTTTCCAGTTCTTGTATTCTATGAGCTATGCGAGCCTGAAGTCTAAAGGAAATAATAAAATGGAGAAAGGGGGGCAGTGGAAATACACATTACAATTTCATCTTAAATAATAAACAATGACATTAGGTTTAAGTTCAGGTCAAAACATATTCCAGATACTGATAGTTGATTTCTGACACCCAACTAGCATTTTTGATGTTAAGCAGAGGAAAACTACCTTTGCATTAATGCAGACAGATATATGTTACTTAACAATCTGGCTTCTTGGGCTGGGCATGATGGCTCACACCTGTAATCCCAGCCCTTTGGGAAGCCGAGATGGGCAGATCACAAGGTCAGGAGATTGAGACCATTCTGGCTAATATGGTGAAACCCCATTTCTACTAAAAATACAAAAAATTAGCTGGCGTGGTGGCAGGCATCTGTAGTCCCAGCTACTCGGGAGTCTGAGGCAGGAGAATCACTTGAACAGGGGAGGCGGAGGTTGCCGTGAGCTGAAATCGCGCCACAGCACTCCAGCCTGGGCAACAGAGCAAGACTTTGTCTTAAAAAAAAAAAAAAAAAAAAAACTGGCTTCCTCCATAACGTCTATCTAACACCTGGGAAAGAAGGTTCACCCTACATCTAGTGGGGAAGTCAAATGTTCTTGCTCATTCTTAGCAAAGAAAGAAAGTAAGAGACAGGAACAATTGACCCGCTTCCTAACTCCCAGCCAGCCAGAATGCAGAGCTAAGAGGACAGATTTTTTTCTAACTTCTCCTTCTGTCCTAAGGCAACCAGGCCATTTGTCTCCCTTGCCAAGATGCTGATGACGACAGCCATTAAAGCAGAGTGAGCAAGAACAGTTTTAGGTGCTGATGCCACAGAAATCAGCCAACCCTAAACATTTAGAAAGAGCTCCGCCAACCACAACCACTTCCTCTGTAAGCAGAGCTTGCTGGAGAAAAGAAAACACAAATGAGGCTGTTTTTAAAAATCAGGGGCAGCAGTAAATAGTACTCAAAAACCAAGGGTTTCTAGAAAAGGATGTTGGGGATTCTCGTTTACACACCACCAAAAATGTAACTGCAGGTATTTCCGCATAATAAAGGCAGAGTAGAAAATGAAAGACCTCTCACTTTAGCCATTCACTTGGGATACTATTCCTCTTAGATATATAAACTGCTGGTTTTAGAGTTCACCTGAACACTATTCTGACAAACAATTATATGCCATTTAAGCCTATTTTTAGAGCTACATCCCCCTAAATTTGGGCAAACTGTCTTGAAACAGATTTCAACAAAGAAACAATAGTAATAAAATAAGTAATACGTTAAACTAGGCTAATATTATAGCACTAAGTGCCTTTAATGCACAATTTTGTTTAACTGTCTCTCTTACACACACAGACAGTCCTCCTTTAAGGTAAATGTTATGAATAATAGTCCCATTTTACTGATGTGGAAAACCGAAGACACCTGGAGACACCACAGCGCTGGTATCAATGGTAGCAATGATAATACTAACACATTATGACAAATTACTTAATAAATTAGCATCAATACACATTACAATTTAATCTTAAATAAAACAAAGAAGGGGACCAAGATTGGAACCTCCATTTGCCTGATACCAAAACCACTGCAATGAAACAGTAGATAATTAAAATATACTTTCTGAGAACTTTCCTGGACCTCAACTATAAAAGTCGAAAATTAAGAATTCTGTTAAAAATTATGCACAGCCATAAAAAAAGAACCAAATCATGTCCTTTGCAGCAACACGGATGCAGCTGGAGGCCATTATCCTAAGCAAATTAATGCAGGAACAGAAAACCAAATACCGCATGTTCTCACTTTTAAGTGGCAGCTAAACATTGGGTATTCATGGACATAAAGATGGTAACAATAGACACTGGGGACTACTAAGCAGGGGAGACGGGGGAAGGGCAGCCAGGGGTGAAAAACTATTAGGTACTATGCTCATTAGCTGAGTGATGGGATCAATTGCCCCCCAAACCTCAGCATCACACAGTATACCCATGTTAAGAAACCTATTCATGCATCCTCTGAATCTAAAATGAAACTTGAAATTATCTTAAAAAATGAATATTACAGTTTTTTTCCAACCATTACGATGCCGCCAGAGTGCAGAGCTGAGAGAACAGACTTTTTTCTTTACTCCTAGTTCTGTCCTAAGGCATCCGGGCCATTTGTCTTCCCTGCCAAGATGCTGATGACGACAGCCATCATTTTCATTAACATGGAAAAGTAAAACCTTCTGGACCTAAATGCTACAGAATATCTCAATACTTCATATAACCCAAATATCAAAATGAGTGATTTTTTAAAAAACCTACAGTTGCTTAGTTTGGAAGAGAAATAAATTGTCATCATTTTTAAAAATTTAAAAATGGTAGTAAGGAAAATTATTTTTCAGGAACTTCACTAAAAATAGTATCTATGACTGTCTCTTGTTTTACTTGCTATATACGTTATTGATTCTAATTTGTTAAGTAATTTGTCATAATGCGTTAGTATTATCATTGCTACCATGCTGTTGTTGTTTTTCATTTTTTTTTTCATTTTACTTATTTTTTATTTTATTATTATTATTTTTTGAGATGGTATCTCGCTCTGTCACCCAGGCTGGATTGTGGTGGCGTGATCTCGGCTCACTGCAACCTCCGCCTCCTGGGTTCACGCAATTCTTCTGTCTCAGCCTCCCATATAGCTGGGACTCCCATATAGCTGGGACTATAGGCATGTGCCACCATGTCCGGCTAATTTTTGCATTTTTAGTAGAGACAGGATTTCGCCATGTTGGCCAGGCTAGTATCAAACTCCTGACCTCAGGTGATCCAAGGGCATAGGCCTCCCAAAGTGCTGGAATTACAGGTGTGAGCCACTGCGCCCGGCCCATGCTATTGTTTTAACTACTCATACCAACACAAACAATAGCATTCTTAAATGATTTAATCATTCAAGAGACTGAGAAGTTTTTTATTTCATAACAACAATAATAAACTCATCATTTTACTCTTTTGGCAAAATTGTTCAAATTCTCCCAACTTTCTTTCACATTCCTCTTACTAGCGATACTCATGAGATTACTGTGGTTTTTAGTTTTCACTATATGAAACAGACATCTACTTCATTTACTCAACTCATTTTCTAAAATAATCCACGTAGCCCCAAATCTCTGGATACAGCAACAGATGACGCAGCTTAATAATCAGGATATGAAGGAAAAAATCCACTATTTTTTTTTGAAACAGATAATTTAAAGGGAATAAAATAAAACTGAGACAACTTTTCTTTTCCAAGTTAAGGCCATACCAAAGGAAAATTAAATATTATAGCGGCGTGAGATCATGGCCAATGATTTGGTTATTCTACTTCCTTGGTTCTAGATTCCTTGAAGATCTTTCTTATTTGAATATCCTAGAATTCAAACGATCCCTTGGTATTCTGATTTACTCTCTTTGACAAAGTGGGTCAGATGCTAAATTAGAGGAATACCTGCTTAATCTTCCAAACAAAGATGGAACTAGGACTCAAACAATCATAGGATAACAGGTTTGACAGGGTAGAGATTGCATCACACTGAACTGGGAGGTGGGAAGTAGGGAAGCGGAGGGGAAATGAGGAGGTGGGGAGTGGGAACCCGGGGTAGATGGGGTACTTTGTGACTAAGGCACTGGAGAGGGTGGGAGCAAGGGGGGTACACTTCTCCCTGAAACGACTACTTCTCCAAGGAGCCTGGTTATTTGTCAGTGAATCTGATTTCCCCCACACAAAAGAATCCATCTTTTATGGAAAGGAGGTAAGAAGTACAAAGTGCAAACTCTAGGAGAAGAGGAAATGTAGACTCCATAGTCAAATTATATACATTTGATTCAGCCATGGGGGGTGAGTAGCCAAGGTACACGAGGGGCTTCTTTAACACAGAAAATTGCATCTTTGTTGTTGTTAATAGAAATCTTCATTTTAAATAATGCTCCTCTCCAGACAATTTCATCTCCCCATCAATGAGATTCAGCAGGTAGTCCAATAAAGAGATTCAGGATTCTAAACTTCCCGAAACAACAACAAGATATAATACTGCATAACTGCAGGAGACTCATTTAGTGTCCTCACGAGTACAGAAAATTGATGCAGAATTAGGTCACTCAGGTTTTCCATACAGATTGAACAGTAAATCAAGAGGGGTTACTGTTCTGGCAAGAAAAATAGTTCCATTAAAGGCATCAGATATTTGTTCAGGTCCATAGGAGAAGTTTATGATTCCTGCAGGAAGAGTTATTTGAACAGAAAATGACACTGGTATATTTTGTTCCTTCAAGGAGCTGAGTGACACTTTAAAAAGAGAGTGTGTGTGACTTTTTGTAACTCTGCTGGTAAAGCAACTATTGGCAATTTTTGAGAAGGAATTTTCAGGATTGCAGTGGCAACAAGGGCAGGATCCAAAAAAAAAAAAAAGAAAAAAAGAAAAAGAAAATTACAGGTAAGCAGCCTCTGCCTGCTCCCTGACACAAGGAGTATCTACTGCTCTTTGCATCCTAAATTCCGACTTGATTCATAAGAGGACTGATATAATTCAGAGACATTCTTCCCAAATAAATCCTTCAAGTGTGAAAACATCTTCCATGCAAACATTTGTGGAATGAGTTTACATGCCCATGTGACGATTCCTGAAGTACTTTTGATCAGGCATGTAACTCGAAATAGAAGAAAGTGAAGTTAGGCACATTGAGAAGGCAACGGAAGTGTGCCGAAAAGAAAAACAAGAAAAGCAAGACATGGAGATACCTGACACTTACTACGGAATTAGTAAAGTTCCATTGCATGAGAAAGATGGCCAAAAAGAAAGTGGGAATTTAAGTGAGAAAACTGAACTAGAGAGCTTGTACAGAGCTGCCCCAAAGTGTTCATAGGCAGACATTTATTTCTGCTATGAATGAAAACGAAGGTCAATTTGTCAAAGTTCTGATTTTATGATGAACAAGGAAAAGCAGCCAACTGACTTAAATGTTAAAAAATTTTAAGATTTGGAAAATTTCCTGTCAAATTTTATAGACAAGGTAAATGATATTACAAGGCCCAAAGATATTAACATTAACATCTGTTCAAGAATTTTTTCTGACAGATGATTTTTGCTCAAACTAAGTTTATCAAATTGTCAAAGAGGTTTTTTAGACCTTTCTCTAATCTTTGATGAGATGATGAAGATACACTGGACCCTAACAGTTATCAGTGCTACAGGCTGGTAAGCCGTTCTATTACAAAGGGTCAAAAGAAGAAAAAAAATAGTTTGTTGTTTTTTGCAAGTGCCTAAGGGATTTAATTTAACCCTTTTAAGAGATAAATTTAATCTCTGTGTACGTATCTTCATATAGGCGGAAGCCAGCTATCACTCTGTAACCAAAGAACACAAAACATGCCCCGTAACGCTATCAGTACAGAACTGTGCTTCTTCTCTAGGGTGCCATGAGAAAATTCAGGCCAAAGGACCCATGACCTTTCTGGATTCAGGGTTATCCAGATCAGTCATTTCAAAAGCCACATGGCTTTACAAAGGAGTAGGCATTTATCAAGCAATAATAATACTATGAAAAATAGCCATTCTCCACATTCTGTAATGCATATAATTTCAAAGATACTGACAGCATTTTTTATTGATATTGGAGTTCAGAACAAAAGCTTTTTAAACACTGGAATAGGCTAAATAGTACTACTTAATACTGTGCACTTTGGAAGACCATCCATTATGATCATCTCCCAAAAAGTTCCTAAAATAAACTTATTACAAGAAAGTCCTGCAATGAAAATTCCTGAAAAAGTAATCAGGAATATTTAGGAGTCAGCAAAACAAAAAGTTAAAACACACTTGTGCACAAACATAAATCAGGCTGAAAAAATTTCTAGCTATAGAAAGCATCTCTCTTCTAAGGGTAGTTCACATAGTTTAACAAAGGTACCGGTAATTTAAATGGAAAAAAGTGTTTTAGCTAGGGAGCTTGTACAGAGCTTTCTCCTTACCTAGGGTAGGAAAAACATATTAGCTCTTAGGAAGTCAGAATTTTAAAGTATCCAACAGTAGCATACAGAATGTACTGCACATTAGTATATTGCGCATGAATAAAGGAATAGGCTAGTATTTGACTTCATAACACATAGCAATTACTCACCCAGCAGAATCTGCCTATCAGCACTGAAATATCAATTGATGATGAGTATTCAGCTCTCTGGGACTATATGAAATGGTGGGAACAGCAATATAAAATCTCTTAACAGTTGATTATTAATAGTAATGAGAATAAAGTTATACTCTTCATCCAAAAAAAAAAAAAAAAAAAAAAACACATCTAATGGCAAGTTATTCTAATTTCTTTCAAAGTACCTGTCAAAGCTGGTAACTTAGTATTTTAGTCTAATAACAAATGAGTGATGTGCTTTTCAACAAAGATTAACGTAATGTTTTAAAAGGGAGCCCAGCCATTGTTTACCAGCATTCTCTTTAATTTTTAAAGTCTAATTTTCCTTAAATTAATAAGTATTTGGGAAATAATAATAGCTATTATTTACTGAATGTTTCAGTATCATTTTATCTTCCCAACACTATGACAGGCACCTTCTTTTAACCTAGGAGGAAACTGAGTCCCAGAAAAGAGACATAACTTGACCATGATAAGAAGTTAATAATGACACAGTATGCTCTCTGGCAGACTCCAGAATCCACAATCTTAGCTTTATTTTACCTTGACTTAATACTTACAGGACTCCCTTTTGGGTAGACATTAACCATTTACATCAGGAGTCTTCTAACTACAGCCTGCAGGCCAAATCCTGCCTCCAGCCTGTTTTTGTAAAGTTTACTAAGAGGCAGCCAGCCCATTATTGTCTACAGCTGTTTTCGCACTACAAGGGTAGAGGTGAGTTGTGACAGGGACGGTATGGCCCCACAACGCATAAAATATTGATTATCTGGCCCTTTACAGAAAGGGTCTGCCAATCCCTGATTCTGATAACTGGGCTGAATCAGGTAAAAATTAAGTTTCTGGACTAATAATTAAAATGAGGACCTTGTATAATAAAGACACTTGCACGGGGTATACCCATAAAGCTGGATACACCATAGACAAACATGAATTAAAACAAAGATTATACCAAGCTACCAAAGTATGCTTTAGCAGAAATGCACCATTAACATGAAAATCAGGCCAGCACAACACACTCAACATCCCACCACCTCAGTCATTATTCAAGGACACAAGCACAAACAACAACAATGTATTCCATAATCGAAATGTGAGACGATCACTTGGGTCCACAGGAAGTCCCCTCCGACTTTTGATCTTAAAGAACCTAAGTGCCTACCTCTGCACCTGGCAGGCCACAGGGGTGGATAAAAGTTTTCTATCTGAATGGGTGAAAATCAGAGTTTAGCCAACCAAAGGGGAACCTCGCCCTCCTAGGTTTGGTGGCACTTGCTAGAACACAGCAGGTGAGTCCCTTTCTGGTGGGGTGCATTACCTGTATTCCCGCTCCTGCAGAATCTCCACCGGGTCCAGGCCTTGCGGTTTCTGGATGGGGCTGATGCGGCTCTGCTTCTGCTGCAGCTGAAGGATGGGTGAGGGCTGCCCCGGGGCCGGCTGCGGCACCGAGGGCCCGGGCACAGCGGCCGCGGGCGGCTGCGCGGCTGCAGGGGGCGCGGGCGAGGGCCGGCCGCTGGGCGCGGGCACCGGCAGCTTCTGCGGGGTGCTCGGGCCGCTCAGCTCCGGCCCCGGGCCTGCGGGACAAGAGCGACATGGGCAGCTCGGGCAGGACGGCGCCCCGCGGGCCACACCCGGTCTGCCCGCCGCCCCCCGGGGCCCAGTGCTGGGGACCATTAGGTGTCTTAAACACCTAAGGGGAGAGAAGGAAAAAAAAGAAGGCAAGAAGGAAGAGGAGGAGGGAGGAAGAGGAGGAAGGAGGGAGAGGAGGGGAAGACTGGGAACGGGGTAAAAGGAAAAACAAAACGGAGAGGGAAAAAGACACAGAAAGAAAAAAGAATCTGGCATCTATCCCCATAGGGAAATGGCATTCACTAACGAACATGGGTGCAAATGATCCCAAAATGACTGTGCCTCAATAAAACTAATTAAGGAAACTACCGCCAGCTTTTAATGTGGCTCTACAGTGGGTGGATGGGTTTCTCTTTCTTTCTCTCTTTCTCTCTTTTTCTTTTCTTTATTATAGTTGCATTCAGAGTTCATAAAAAGAAAGGGGGTCTGATGCAATTTGGATATGGTCCTAAAATGAAATCTTGCAAATTGCACCTCAAGCCCTTTTAGGATAGACCTCCATACCAATCTGGACTAACCCTGCTGTTAGAACCCAGGCTTTACAAACAGCAACGAGTTTATCAGTCTTCCTATGTGAACTACAAGGAGCACACACTCTTTTTTTTAAGGCCTATATAGCATAGTTCAGGTTTAATCAGTGAATTTTGGGAACTTAAATTTTTTCTTACTACATATTAGAAAATATTTCTAAAAAACTCATTGTTAGCCAAAAAAATCTGCTCATTCCACGTAATAAAAATTAGCAGATATTCAAGAGAGCATTATCCCATGTTATCAGAATAAAACAACATGTAATATTCAAGCTTATCAAAACACATTGAATAAATTAATTTAAAATAATTTTCCACATTGAACTTCAGGAGTTTAATTACTGGGTACAGACTCAAATTTTTTAAGTGTTCCATTTCTCCTCCTAGATAAATTTTAAGTTGCCTTAAAATTAGAATTCTAATGACGCTGCCAGGTGAGTTAGTAAATGTTTTTAAAAGGAATCTCAGTAAACAGATGTTAAAGCCCGGAGCATTCTTCCAAGTTTTTCCTATAATCTAAGAAAAAAATGCTATTAAATGGTAACAAAAATAGTATATATACTTAAGAGCGATTTAATAATTAACCATACAACGACATACATTATGAAAAATTCAACACATTTATTCAATTTCCAACAATCACCAATTAGAAATGGGCTGAAATGACAATACAAAGAAAGCTAAAAGCAAACATTTTGACAGGGGGAATGTGAAGAATTAGAACAAACTGCTTAGGAAACTACAGTGTGTGTGTCTGTGTTCGTGTGTGTGTGTAGTACTGTTCTTCTCCTCTCCTAAAATTAGGTAAAACATTTCTAAAAGATACAGAGACAGGTAAGATTTCTTCTTGAGGTAATTTGCAGCACTGCTTCTACAAGTTGATGAAAAAAATCTTAGGAGGAAAATGCAGTTCATTTTATTTTTAATTTTAGGTATTGTAGATGTACCTCCATAATAAAGAAATTTTTTCAACTAAGTGCCTTTTTTTCTTATATAAAAGGTATTTTGTGTAATGCATACTTTTTATAATATTATACATTTAGAGTTCCTTTCATCCATATATAAGAAACCAATTTCTAAATATTAAATCGTAGGGTTACTATGCATTGGAATAAGTTATGGGGGAAAGTTTCAGAATATTTTTCCCTGGAGATCTTTAAAACAGGGTACATTTTTCATTTGGGTTGCTGTAGGTGTGATCCAGTCAAATCAGAGGAGATACAGATTTCTAACATTTATTTAAATTCCCTATGATTCTATGACTTGCCTTGAGAACCTCAAGAAGCTGGTAGAATTAAACGTATTTGAAGACTTGGTATAAGCATAAGCATACTAAATCAGGAATTTAATACGTTGAGGTCCTCTAAAAGCCACCACCTTTAGGTCTTACTGATAATACCAGAAGAATTAAATTTAGCTCTCAAAGCGTTTTTCCTCAAAATCCAAAAATTCATCAACAAAAGCCATTAACACTGCAATCGTCTTATAATTTCACTTGTTCTGGCACTCTCTTCTTTAACATTACTGCCTATAAACAAATACCCATGCAGAAGACTATGAAGACTCCTTGAGGTATAGTCAAGTCACTATTTCTAAAACCACAGTTAATCAAAGAAAGGTACCCAATCATATCTGTCATCTCTGGTCCAGAATCTAGTCTCTGACTCCAAACTAGATCTGACAGATGCATGGACGGCCTTCTTCAGTCACTAAATAGAAGGACGTTCTAATTCTGTTGATTCACCCTTAACACTGAGAGACAGAGATTCAAACATCCACTTACATATTCCAGTCTCCAATTTAAAAGTACTCCAGCTTGCTGTGCACTAAACAGGTACATTTAAACACCCTGTATCTTTCCAGAAAGAAATACAGCTCTATCACCTACTGGTTGTGTGAGCCTGAGCAAGTTACTCAACCAGTCTGTGGCTCCGTGTCCTCATCTATAGAATGGGGACAGTAACAACAGCCACCTCATAGGGCGATGGTGAAGACTCAATGAGATAACAGTGTCTACACGCTCAACCCTCAGCGCTTGTCGTTTTATTGCCACTAAGGACAGGGAGGTAAAGAAGCCTAATTGACTCAGCTTTATTTAAAAAAACCACATGGCAAAAGAAAGGCCTTTCAGGAAATTTGGTATCCATAGCTGGCAACTTTGGGATTACTCTTTTCCTATAGCAATTCCAAAGTGTTTCAACAGCTTAATACAACTCCTCAGCACAGATACTCGGAGGAGTCTGCCTGCCATGTGCTCCCTGGAGTCTGCTACCAGAGCCACTTAGAAGCAAACTCCACTTCCTAACTCAACACCACAAGTTCATTTACTGTGTGAGTCTATTTTCTCCTCCCTCTGACAGACTGTATAAAAATGACTGCTTACAGAGGCTAGGGAACTGAACACAGCTTGCTGTAATTAGCCATGCCCAAAATCTAACTACCTATTCATTAGGTTTTATGCCTGTCTGTCTCTCAGGTGGCTTACAGGTTTGTTTGCCCAGTTGGCTTTGCTCTCTATGGACAGAAATCATCTCCTCTGCATCAGACATTGGTGGTCTGCTACTTGACATGACTTTTCCCTGGTATCTTTAAATGGAAGACAAATCATATTCCTTAGCTTATCTCCTCCTCCCTCCCCAACGTAAACAATTTAGGCTTCATTGTCAGAGGCACAAAATGCCATCTGCTTTCCCTTCAGTCCTCACCTTAGGAGTCAAAGTAGAAACACACTCTGGCCCTCCAGAAGGGAGTCCCAGCGCAGCTAAGGGAGGAGGGGACAGTCTTTATTGAATGCACCCTTATGCCTGATTTGAAGCAACAGGGCAATAAATGTATTAAAATATACAAGTCTTACATGCACAGAACTTCTAAGCATTCAGAGCTCCCACTTAGTCTTCCGGGACACAGGGCATTTATGCAAATAAAAGATCTGTGCATTCAATAGGAATTTAAGTGGCTTCCACAGGTTGGAAAAAAACAAATGCTATAAAGTATATTTAAACTGAGCATACAAAATTTCAGATACTAAAAAAAAGCACTTTTTTTCTACCATAAGGTCTCTCCCTCACCCCTCAAAAACCCCAAATTTTTTCAGTTCCCATTTTTCTTTTTGCTTGAATCTCTGAAAGGAAAAGTGAATCAATGAAAAGAAAAATGATGGGTTAGATTTGAGTAGTGCCCACAGCAGGCAAGGGCACATTCTATCATGAGAGTGGCTGACATTTTGTAGGGGAACCACTGCAGTTATGTGTTCCATGTGCAATGCCTCGACTCCAACCATAATTCTTTGGTGGTGGCTAGAGGATGGTGTCACTTTTGGTGAATTATAACTTTGGAGTCAATTTGAGGCAGACCACCCCAGCCAAAAAGATTCTCTTCACACATAAGTAACACTAGGAAATGGAACAGAAGAAAAATGGGAACACAACTACCTCTACGTAAGTGAGTAATATCCTGAAATATTAGCAGGGGTGTTTATAAGCAATTATATTTTATTCTATAGAAAGGAGATAAACAAGAAATAAAGACTAACATTAACTTTAAAAAGAAAATCATGCCTTGTTTGGACTTTTCCAAAAGCCATTCTAAAAAAATTGTCTTTGGCAAGTAAGGTTATCTGTTTCCCCAGTGAAACCTGAGATGTAGGGACAAGTGCGGCAAGGCTGTCAAATGGAAGCGCACTCTCAGTGACAGAAACGGGCTCATTCTATTTGAAGGAGACATCTTCTCTCCTTCTTCATTCATGTCTCCTTTGCACTCTTGCATAAAACCCTACCTGCCCAAATACTGTCACTTCTAATGAAGCCCCAAGTGTTGAAAATTTAAAAAGACATGAGCAGTGAGTAATAAAGTGAATTCCCTTTTATGACAGGCACCTGATGAGGGAAGATGTAGGTACTGGAGCCAGGTTAAAAAAAAAAAATAGAGCCCTCTCTTCTGAAAATGATCCAGAAAATGCACTCAAGATTGGGTTTATTAGGACATGAGGCATTTATTGTGTACAAGTGTCCAGATAAATGGAACGTCATCCTTTAAATTTTACTACTTTGTTCAGTCACATTATTTTAACCTTAGATTAAAAAGGTTCTCAAACAAATCATTCCACTTCCTACATTCTTAAATGATATCTTGGAATCTATTATTACTGAGTCTAGATCATTTTTAAAAATACCAATTCTTGGTGAGGTCTGCAATAAGGTGATATCCCAGGACCCACTGTGATGTATAATAGAGCATGCCCAAAGGGCAAGATCCCAGACCACTACCTTTTGGGAGTTCAAGTTCTGCTCCCTCCTCTCCATCAACCTTCCAGGTAGAAGACAATTACCAGCTGGCTTCTACTTGAAACTCTGCTAGTTAATACTCCTCACATACTGAGACATGGGATATGAAGAGTATCAATTTTGCTGACATCCTGTCCCAGAGTAAGAGGAAAAGGCTCTAAGCAAGGTGCACAGACATTGTCTCTTTACACACAGAAGTGAAATGCTTGCATTTTGGTACGCAGACTTTGTGATAGGTTTTTTTTCTCTTATAATGAGCCTTTTTCCCATGAAGGAGCCAGTAAGGGAAAGTGGTTAATAACATAAGTTCTCAAGTAAAATTGCTGGGGTCTCAATCCGACTCTCCATCTTTAGTTGTGTGACACATGCAAAGGACTCATCACTGAGAATGGCACATGAGTAGGCTGGAGGCACTCAGTGAGGCTAAGACACACACACATATACACACGCACTTTTTTTCTTCTATCTACCTACATTCTCAAGAGCTGGAGCTCTCCAGTTTTAAAACCTCCTAATTCTTTTAGGGTTCTGCATTTTCTGCAAAGTTTCTTGTATTACCTTTCCACTTCCCAAAGCTCAGTCCTCTATGATCCTCCACCTACCAAATGCCTCTATGGTAGCCACACAGAAATCTGGAGACGAAATGATACTTTCTTGCCCTTTTAAAACCCATTGCCATGTTCTGAAAGTTTATGGTCCCCTCAAAATTCATGTTAAAATCCTAATTCGAAGGAAGATGGTATCAGAAGGTGAGGCATTTGGGAGATGACTACTTCATGAGGGTAGAGTCCTCATAATTGGGATTAGTGCCCTTATAAAAGAAGCTCCAGAGAGCTGACTTGTCTCTTCTACCACGTGAGGACACAGTGAGAAGGAAGCCATCTACGAGTCAGGAAGCAGGCCCTCACCAGAACTGAATCTGCTGGTGTTTTGAAGCTGGAATTCCCAGCATTCAAAGCTGTAAGAAATAAATTCACTCACTCTTTATAAGTCACCCAGTCGATCACCTTTTGTTATAGCAGCTCAGACTTACTAAGACATGCATTCTTAAGGTTATGACAATTAACAAGATGATATATCTCTTAGGTAGGCCTACTCTTGGAGCTGCCTCTACCAGAAAATAAACATACACAAACTCAACAGGCAGAGTATCAATAAAAAAAATACTAATCTGAACTCTCTCCCATTGTACAAGTCCCAAAGCCCAGGAAGACTACCAACATCCCAAACTCATTGTTTGCAACAACCAGCATGTCAGAACTTCCCCAAATGAGTGGAAACCACTCAAAGGAAATGGTATCAATGTCAAGGAAGTACCTCATTCCCTGAATCCAAAGCTTTCATTACAGCAGACACATAAACTCTCTGCTTTTCTAGTTCTTTAACAAAACCCTTCCTAGAGAAAACCACCTTCGTGGAAGATCACTCCAAAGTCCCTTGCACCTCTGAAGTCTGTCAATAAAATCAAAACAGAAGACCAGGAGGCCATGCAAAGGATTATATTATTTCTATCCATTGTATAATATCATAGCTTCAGAATTCATCCCCAGACATATAAGAAATAGGCCATGTAGAATCTGTTAGTCTATTAGGAACAAATGCTATTGATGTTTCTATCATGCAGTGCCTCTTAAAATAATCATGATGATAATAATAATTTAAAGAGTAATCCCACCTGGGAAATCAACTCTATACTCTCACGCTAGAAATGGCTTTTTCTGAGAAATTGGTAAGGAACATTCTTCCAAAGAGTGAGACTTCAGATAAAGGACTTTGTCTCCTTTTGGCTCTGATTATCAAGAAACTCAAGTCATCTTTGAGGCAAATACAGCAAATAGAGAGCTTTTGCAGCCCTACTTGCTTACCTCAATTTCTTACTTTTTTTTTCTATTTTCCCTTGTTTCTGATTTTCTACTCAGAATTATTTTACAACAGGCATGCTTCTTGTAAGCCTCTCCAGATGTTCTTCGTAACAAAAAGGGGTAGAAATAAACAAATCAACAAATATAAAATGGCTCTAGTGGGGCTGATTTGAGAAGTGAGTTTTGGGGATGAAACGCACTAAGTCCAGAGGTTCTTAACCTGGGGTGTGTGGATGGGCTTCCAAGAAACCTTGAACCTCTTGAAAGAGAATGCAAAATCACGGGTGCTTTTTCCCTGTGTCTGCAGCTTGCATAAGCATCTCTTAAGGTTAAGAAACACTACCCTAGGTCTCAACAGCAGGGGGAGAGCAAGAATCTTGGCCATCTCAGTGGAGCTAGAATAGAGAGCCAGCGAGGTATGACAAAAGGCTACATCAGCCCTGGGCTTGCACCAACCCAGTGTTTTGGTGTGTGAGCAGTCTTTCTTATCCGAGCTGGACCATGGCATTATTCATTCGGTTGCGTATTCACCTACCAGATGGCCTGTTGTAGGTAACAAGGGCCGGCTGCTGTTGCTGCGTCTGTGGTTGTGGTGGCTGCTGCTGCTGCTGTTGCTGCTGCTGCTGCTGCTGTTGCTGCTGCTGTTGCTGCTGCTGCTGCTGCTGTTGTTGCTGCATGCCAGGCAACGTCCTTTTCCCCTGGACTGCAAGCTGCAGCGTTTCGGGGAGGGGCTGGCCCCGGGCCAGCATTTTGTAAGCTAAAATCTGAGCTCGAAGCTGATGCAGTTGGACAGGACTGAAAGGTGAGGGACCTCTGCTGGGTTGGCTCATGGCCTGTGGATCACCCGGGATGAGGGGCCCTGGCTGGCTCGGTGGCATCTGAGGTGGAGTTGGGCCTCCTCCAGACATCGGGCTGGAGACATGCTCTGGGGCTCCCAGCGGAGACGGATGCGGTGACAGATAACCTAAAATTAAAAAACACAGAAGGAAATCACAGGCTGCCCCTGACAACCCCGAAAGAGAGATACCAGAATACTCTAAAACTGTCTACAACACTGTCTGATAGAAATTTAAATAACACATAATTAATTATATGTATAATTTATTAAGTATATGTAGTTTAAAATTTTAGTATATTAATATGTGCTTTATATACATATAAATTTTAAAATTTTCTAGTAGCTACTTTAAAAGGTTAAAAAAACAGGTGAAGTTAATTTAAATAATAGATTTTATTTAAACCAACATATCCAAAACGCCATTTTAAAATGTAAAAATTGTTGGTAAGATATTCTACGTTCTTTTTTTTTATATACTAAGTCTTTGAAATCCACGAAATATTTTGCACTTAAAGCACAATTCGAACTAATCACACGTCAAGTGATCAATAGCCACACGTGTTCTAGAAGGGAAACTATTAGTGGTTGTTGTTCACCTAAAAGAAAGGCACCAGGGGACAGTACTGGATGGTAAAAGTAGCTCCAACTGCCGGGCGCGGTGGCTCACGCCTGTAATCCCAGCACTTTGGGAGGCCGAGGCGGGTGGATCACGAGGTCAAGAGATCGAGACCATCCTGGTCAACATGGTGAAACCCCGTCTCTACTAAAAATACAAAAATTAGCTGGGCGTGGTGGCACGTGCCTGTAGTCCCAGTTACTCAGGAGGCTGAGGCAGGAGAATTGCTTGAACCCAGGAGGCGGAGGTTGCGGTGAGCCGAGATCGCGCCATTGCACTCCAGCCTGGGTAACAAGAGCGAAACTCCGTCTCAAAAAAAAAAAAAAAAAAGTAGCTCCAACTGGGAGAACAAAACCTGACAGCACCTAATATCTCTCAATGGGGAATAAGGAATGTCTTATGTGGAGAGCAAACATTTGGTTTATTATTATGCATGTTACGAATAACTTGCAATTATTGAACGCCTACATGTTGTAGGCACTAAGCAAGGAGTTGACTTGTACTCAACTCTCGCAGTTGGGTTCTCCCTAGAAGCAGAGCTTCACTTAAGTATTGAGTACAGGTAATTTACCGGGAAGGTGCAGGGACACCAATAGGCATACAAAAAGGTAATATGAGGAAGGGAAGGCAGGCAATAAGGGGGATATTATCAAGCCAGCTGCTGCAGTGGGTGCCTAAAGATTAATTCCGTGCAGAAACTCTGGAATATATGGTAAATAAGTTGCCTCCAAATTATTCCAGGGAAAGGGTAAAGAAGCTGGGGTATTTATCCTCCTCCAATCAGCAGTCACTTGTTAAGTCACTAGTTATGACTAATGCTCTACAGGTTATTATCCTCCAGGGACTTTGCCATATTTGAGAAAGGTAGGTGTCAGTAGATGGAAGTAAACCAAGATGGTGATTTTGGGCACAGGAAATCAGGCTGGTGGGGGTATAGAAATCGTAAGAGGAATCAAGAAGATATGAGTAGAACATACATTATTTCTTCAATCCTTACGACAACCCTAAAAGATATATACTGTTACCACATTTTTTCAAATGAGAAAAATGAGGCTCAGAGAGTAAACCAGTTACCAAAGTCACACAAGTAACTCTTGGCAGCTTCAAGATTTAAACCAAGGTCCCATTTCAATGCATATGCCCTTTCCATTATCTAATATAAATTTGGTTATATGAAAATAAGTTAGGAACTTGGAAGTTTCAAAAAACCTTCTAGAGGCACTTATGAAATTGCACAAAAGTGAGAGTAAACTGTTTGATTTATAAGAGATCTAAATGGGAAATTTAAGAACGCTTTCCTGGAGAAGAAAAATCAAAATGCACAAAAAACTTCAAGGGACTTATTTCAGGAGATGACCTGCGTAACTTGGCCATAGAATCCCTAGAAAAACATATAACTGAGCATTGTTGGAGGGAGATCCAAGGTGAAGAAGAGAACCAACTGGCCTACAGCAATCCGAAGGTGGCCTTGAGTTGCAACAAAGTGCCAATTAATCAAGTCAAAGGTATCCCAGGACACAGCATTACATACATAGATGAAAAGTCTCTGCCCTTTAATAAATGTAATCGTGTCACTGTTCTCACAAAGGTCATCACGTAAGTATTTACTAAATTCCTGCCACATGCTCGAACCCACGACAAGTTTGAACTGAGAGAGCTCTGTGCATCTGCAGAAATCATAGAGGCCTGAGAATATATGACCACCACCAACTGGGTGGGGATTCAGCATCACAATTCACGAGACCAAAGAAGATAAAAGATTCCGTTACTTTTATCTCCAATTGTCATTTGAAGAGGCAGACAAATTTAGCATGATCCCCTAAACCAAGAATGGGTTTTGCTCCATCAACTGGTGAGAAGTAGAACTCTATTCAGGGAAATCCTGCCCTAAAGGGAAATAGAAGAATTGCTCAATTTCATTCCACAACTCCCTACTCCATGAGAAAGCACCAACACCATGTAGTGATTAGGGTTTGAGCTGGTTACATAAATTAGCCAAGAAAATTCCCTTGAAAGCCTGCAAGACTAGCAGAAATTTAAATCCCAACATGTTGTTATTATATCAATGAACGCTTAGAGAATTAACAGACACTTAACTTCAGCATTAACATTCTTCTTCTTTAATAAGGCTTACATTAACCCCTTAATTGTAATGCTAGTACAAAATGGTAGTCTGTTCATTATGACTTCTTCCTGGCCAGCCCTGAGTCTACCAAGGGGGAAAATCTTTCCACCAAAGCTACTAACATTTTCACAGTAGTAGAGATACTACCAGAGGTTAAAATAAGTCACATGTCTCTTGATTTTTGGTCTTTCCTATTTCCTAGGGTCATCAATTACAAGCTCACGCATAGCAAATCATAAGACACCTAATACAATGAACCCAAATATTAGCCAATCTAGTCTAAATTCAACTGTATAACACTATTTATTAAATCACTCTTTTAAACTATAAACAAGGCAACATTTTGAAGGTGAGACAGATTAAGCATAAGAATTCAAACTCTGAAAAAAAAAAAGAACCTGGTCACTGGAAAATCAATACCAAAAAAATTCTTACCTCAAATTTGATCAAAAAATTGAGAGTGAAATAAAAATCATTTTTGAGTTAGTCAATACAACAAAATTTTACCTCAAATTTGATCAGAAGAAATTGGAAGTGAGAAGATTATTTCCCAGATTTTGCAGGAGATGTGAACAGAATCATTCTGCCACAGTATGGTATTAAAAATAGAGATTTTTATTTCTGCATGAATAGCATCCCATAAACCTTGAAGAAAAACAGAATCTAAGTGATACAACAAAATCACATATTTTGGTAATTATGTTTAGTTGAAAAAACAGAGTGAAGAAATTGCCTGAAAGTGAACATACATTTGTCTGCAGGACGACAGTGTTGATGCAGATTCTGCTCTTTTGGAATCTTGTTTGATTTGCTCATTCGAAAGTAGTCAAAAAGTGGTAGTTTTCTTTCTCTAGTCTTCAAGGACCATTATCTCCTCAGTTTCACCTTGCCTCAGAGAGATGCAATAACCTCTCTCCTATTAATAATCTTGAATTTCTAAATGCCAGTTTTATATAAATTTTCTCTTCACACACACAATCTTAAATATTATACACCTGCCTTTGAAGGGTTGCTAGCCAATGGACTACAAATAAACAGTGTTATCATTGGGACCATAAGGTATACAATTCAGTATTTATTGAAGAAAATGGCTTTGCTTCTTGACCAATACCCTAAAATAACCTAAAAGGTTGCTAGGTAGTTAAAGCTCGCAGCCTTCCAATCAATACCACATCTCTCTGTTCCTGTGTGTTTAGATTAATAAATGGCTTTTTACAATGAGTTTCTTAAAGATACGTGCTATTACCAAGTCTAGATTCTTTTTAGATCATTATATAAAATAGGACTGCATTATACTAACACTGCTTTATTCAAAAATATACCCTTAAATAACTCATTCCTCAGCCTACAATGCACTTTACTATTTTAGAGAATATTATATGTTAATTCTGATTCCCTTTAATGCAGACCTTCGCATTTAAAGTTATTATACCTCATTGAAATTATACAAAAGTTGAGATCTGTTTTAAATTGTTTTGACTCTTTAATACACAAACTTCCACACCTAACTGAAAAAAAGTTACTAATATCTATCAAGTCATGTGCTAGATATCACGCCAAGTGTTGTGGACTGCAAGGTAAATAAGACATCATGCCTAAGCTGAAGAGGGGAGCCAAGCGATCACAGAAATAAAAGTAAAAATGCTCTCAATTATGATGTGCATTTAAAGTGTTTTCTGTTTTCAGGTTTTCCTAGGACTCCTCTGTTAGAGTTACTGCAATGACGGTAACAGAAAAAGTAAGCACATGGCTTCAAGAATCACTAAATATTACTCATGTCTATTTCCCAGGTATTAAAAATAAAGGTATAAAGGTATAAAGCCAGGCATGGTGGCTCACGCCTGTAATCCCAGCACTTTGGGAAGCTGAAGCTGGTGGATCACCTGAGGTCAAGAGTTCGAGACCAGCCTGGGAAACATGGTGAAACCCTGCCTCTATCAAAAATACAAAAATTAGCTGGGTGTGGTGGCACACACCTGTAGTCCCAGCTATTCGGGAGGCGGAGGAAGGAGAATCACTTGAACCCGGGAGGCGGAGGTTGCAGTGGGCCAAGATCATGCCACTGTACTCCAGCCTGGGTGCCAGAGGGAGACTCTGCCACAAAAAAATAAATAAACAAGGGTTTATATTAGCTCTACAAACACACGTGGCCCCTTCAAATTTAAATGACAAGCCTGGAAATGTTGTCTTACTTCATTCATAACAGTGAATGTGTCAAATTTTTTCTTCTTGTACTGCAAAAAGCCCCAGTGCTTTAGACTGCTTTTCTGATATGGTCAAAATTCTGTGAATTATCTGCAACAATTATGCCTGCCTGCCACCAAAATTCAGATCACAGTCTGGAATGTTCAAAAGCCTGTTCACATATTAGCAGAGAGGCACTCACTCCTATGCCTCCATGACTTGCCTATTTATATTTCAAAAAGAAAACAACTGAGCATAGATTTCTCTAAATCCTCACAGCCAAAAGTCTTCCCTTGAGTGGACAGATATCTGATCATGGATGGAGGAAACACACACACTAATGACATAGGATTATATACAGCAACACAATAAACCTTGAATTAGAGTATCTACATATTAATGTTAATTAGTGCTAGATTAGCTCATGCCCAACACATGCTGAAATGACCACCCAATGATTCTGCAATCAGGCTACAGTGTATTAAAAGGCTTTGAAGTACCTGAATATGTTTTCAACAGTGAGGAAAAGAAACAGAATATGTTACGTATGAAGAAGAAACGAAACATGCCATATATTTAGCCATGATTTAGCCATTGTTGTGAATTGAATTGTGTTCCCCTTCTCCAAATATGTGGAAGTCCTAACCCCTAGTACCTGAGAATGTGACCTTACTTCGAAAGAGTATTTTTGTAGATGTAATCACATTAAGATGGAGTCACACTGCATTAGGGAAGGCCCTAATCCAATGAATGGTCCCCATAAAAAGAAGAAAGTCTGGACACAGACAGACACACAGGAAAACTCTCATGTGGATGGTAAGGCAGAGATCGCAGCAAGGCATCTGCAAGTCCAGGAATGCCAAGGATTGCTGGCAGCCACCAGAAACTAGAAGAAGCAAGGAAGAATTCTTCTCTAAAACCTTCAGAGAGAGCATGGCCCTGCTGACACTTTGATTTCGGACTTTGCCTCCAGAATTATAAGAGAATACATTTCTGTTTGTGGTAATTTGCTATGGCAGGCCTAGCTACCCGCCAGAAATAACACATAATTCCACTGCCAGATAAAGCTGCCTTATAGACCGTGGATAAGCATGCAACTCAAGGGACACAGGTAGTTCACCTTACCTTCACCTCTAGGCTGTCGCTGGGAAGCAGGCCTAGATTCTCTTCCTGGCCCTGTCACTGATTGGGCATAAACTTAGCAAAACAAAGTAAATTCTCCAGCTTTATCTTCTCCATCTATAAAACTGGGATAACATAATTTACCTTAAAAGATCACGATAAAGTTTCTGGATAAAGTACACAGAGCACTTTGCAGAGTGCTTGGACATGTGGTGGCTAGTAAAATTACTAGGACTTTGGAAATAAAATTTCCCATATAAATCATCAGGTTGTATTGGTGAGGACGGAGGTAGATTTCTTTAAGGAAAAGAAACCTGCTGGATTCAATCCTCCTTGGACATATTCTTTGGAAGTCACAATTAAAATAGCCAACAGGAAAGACTGAAAGACTATGCTAGGGAACCAGTATCAGGTGTGTAGCCGACACAAACCTTGGCTGTGTGGATCCATTGGACTCTGGGGAGGGCCCATGCCCGGGTGAGGTGGTCGCATGCTGGTGCCCTTCATGGATCCGCAATGGATGTCTTCTACAATCCCCTTGTCATGCATACCATCGATGGGCTGAAACATTTAAAGGACATGACACACCTCTGTAAGGTAAAACATTTCTATTTGGAGTTTTCAGACCCTTTCCTAAGTTCAAAAGTGTGGCACAATCATTTACTACCCACTCTATAGTTAGAAAAAGAGACTTGACCAATAGGATCAGCAAACTATCTGTAAGTCAAACGTTCAGTCTTTAAACGTTGGAGGGTTTTGTTTTTTGTTGTTTTTTTTTTCTTTGGTAATATCAAAACGGACAATGAAAATGAAATCCTGGTCACAAGGTAGACAAATACAGGCTATTTTTCCATACCCTTGTAAGTAATCTTGAAACCTGTTATATGTTGAAGTTAGTCTGAAGTTTGAAGGAAGGCTGTATGACACATCTGTGACGATCCAGTTTTTGGTAATTTTTCTTCATTGGAAGGGAAGCAACTATGGAAAGTTGAAAAGTTGAAACCGCAGGGTTCCATGGCAGTTGGGAAGAGAGAAACAGACGGGACAGAGCTGTAAACAGGGGGTGAATACTCAAAGGGAAAGAGTGTGCAATGGATAAAGTTATACAACAGAGGGAGGAGGAATGGAAAAGGTTAAAGGCACAGTTTGGAAATAAATACAGGGGCCGGACCCAAAACTTGAGGCCTAATACGTGACAGACATGCAATAAACAGCTATTGAATCGACATTAATCCAATCCAGAATTGGGCAATGGAGTATGTGTTTGAAAAAGGAAAAGTCTATTCCTCCCCAAACTGTAATAGCAATTTTCAAAACAGCCTGAAAGAAATATTTCCAGGAGTTTATAGAAACCAAATGACTTCAAGCAAGAAAGTATGAGTGTTTGCAGTTTTGGAGAAAAGAAAGTTAATTTCTGCAGAGTCAAACGTATGGACTTGAAAAGAGGAAAAATATGTCATAAAGAGGATGTTCGGTAGAAAAATGGGAAGAATCTGGTATAAAGAGTGTCACTGAGTCTGTTAAATAGTAATAATAGAGAGGAAATCAAAGCAACACAGCAGATGTATTCAGGCCACTTGTTTATTTATTTCCAGTAATGTTGAAAAGCAAAAAGCTGAAGCCTCAGAGGGAGAAGGAAAAACAAGACAAGAAATAAAGCTGCCTATAAAAAGAGTGGAAAAAAGTGAAGGCATCTGGTCAGCAGGTGTGAGCTCTAAACCCTCACCATGTCCTCACGCAGGAAACTATCTGAGGGGCTGGGGCTAAGGAGAAGCAGGATGGCAAAAAAAAATGCAAAACTCAACTCGAGCAAAGCAAAACAAAAAAAGGGGGTATTTAAGAAGGTAGAGAATATGAAAAAGTGTGATAAAAATGCTAGGACATAAAATGAAGGGATCAGAAGAGATAACAATTAATAAAAACAATCCAGGAGAAAAACATAACACTGACCCAACACTCACACATTGAATTTTTAAGTGGTTAAATAACAATAAACTTTAGCTAAGTATTTCCTTCACATTTTATCTTTCATTCTGAAGGTGAGACATCTTCAAATTATTCTGAAATTATGTAAGCCACTTAGATGAAGGTTTACAAGTCATTGATCAGATCTAGAATATAGCTCCCAAATTAAGGTAATTAAGCACAAAACAATTTAAGGAACTGGATATGTCAATATGTTCAATAAGTCCCCTGAAAAATATGACATGCAAAATAAGCAGCTTTAATTCTCAACATCTCTGACAAGCTAACAAATATATTTGTTAAAAAAGGAGAGAGAAAACTGGGAATATTATACGGATATCCGTAATACATTGTTAAATGAAAAAAGAAAGTTTTGGAATAATTAACAGAGACACTATGATTCTATAA
>PVKV010009610.1:62854-80257 GCA_004027835.1 Alouatta palliata | reverse complement strand
CCTCCCTCCTTCCTTCCCTCCCTCCTTCCCTCCCTCCCTCCCTCCCTTCCTTCCTTTCCTTCCTTTCTTTGTGAGACAGTGTCTTACTGTTGATGAGGCTGGTGTGCAGTGGCGTCATCTTGGCTCACTGCAACCTCTGCCTCTAGCGTTCAAGTGATTTCTCCTGCCTCAACCTCTTGAGTAGCTGGGATTACAGGCGTGCACCACCATGCCTGGCTCATTTTTTAATTTTTTGTAGAGGTGGCCAGGCAGGTCTTGAACTCCTGACCTCAAGCCAAACACCTGCCTCAGCCTGCCAAAGTGCTGGGATTATAGACGTGAGCCACCGTGTCCAGCCGAAGTAGAGTTTTTCTGACCCTTGAGCTGGGTGTATGTCTGTGTGATGCTGTGGAAAGGGTTCCTGCCTTGGGCTGGAGGTTTGACAAAATTGTCTCTAGGGTCACTTTCAACACTAGAAACCCAGATCTCTGGAAAGACAGAAGAGCCCCCCAACTTCCTTTTTTTTTGTCATTAATGTCTCAGCAAAGAAGAGCATTTATTTAAATAGGATCATTGGACTTGAAAGGCTCCTACAGAGAACTATGGGTATATGATATGAAGAATAAGCTGAGAGCCATATGCACCTGAAAAACAAAGAAAATTAAGGGAGTTCTTAGGGCACCTACATTTAACATATAAAACACATACAAAACACATACCCAGATTTTAGCATCCTACCTCTAACCCGTGCTGCTACCGAATCTGCCTTTTTACCTGGTGCTTCCACTTTTCTGAGAGCCCTTTGATAACTTTTGGGTCGTGTATTAAAAACTTCATCTGTTACTTCCACAACTTCCCCTGATTATGTCTGCATGTAGCAGTTCATCTTAAGGAGGCTTTTGCGGACTAGCCTGGGACTCTAGCCATGATGTGAAGCAATACTTTTGTGGGAAATATATTTCAGGCTTCCAACAGCAGTGTATTGACTTTTGAAACAAGTTCCATTGCAAAGCTGGAATGACCCATGTTTCTCTCATGATGTCCCACTTCACACCCACATTGGAGCCTTTCCTAAACTGAGTTCTGGTCTTGGAAGCCGCCTTTGCACCTTTCTGCCAATCATGGCAGTTCCTGACATTCTGACACCTACATGAATCAAGATTTCCTGTTTCTCCTCCACTGCTCTGTCTAGAATTGAATTTTAAGAGAGTTTCCTTCCCCCAAAAGAATTTGAAGAATCATAAATAACTTTACATGATACAGTACAATGAAAAAGAAAATCACAGAGAATAGTTCTATTTTTTTTGTTTTTTTTTTTTGGAGATGGGGTCTTGCTTTGTTGGGCAGGCTGGATTGTAGTGGTACAATCATGGCTCACTGCAGCTTCAACCTCCCAGGCTCAAGTGATCCTCCCACCTCAGCCTCCCAGGTACATGAGACCACAGGTGTGCACCACCACACTTGACTAATTTTTGGATTTTTTACAGAGATGAGATTTTGCCATGTTGCCCAGGCTGGTCTCCAACTCCTAGGCTCAAGTGATCCTTCTGCCTTGGCCTCCCAAAGTGTTGTGATTACAGGCATGAGCCACGGTGCACAGCCAGTTCCATGTTTTCTATTCCAACAGTTCACTTGTGTGCATGCTTTGAATCATCATGTGCGGATTTAAGGTTTTTTTGTTTTGGTGTCTTTAGCTTATTAGGTATTTAATCCCTGCCTTAGAAGGTGTAGGAGATAGGCATGGATATTTATAAACGATGGATTAGGGAAAGCTCCTGGAATGGTTACATTATTCAGGATTCTTGGTTGAAGTAACTGAAATGGACACTGGCTTGCTTAAGAAAAAGGCTGTGGGGCAGTTTGCAGATGTGTGGAGAGGCCAGGTTGGAATACGGACAGGTACAGGAGAGGCCAGGAGGCCAGAGCCACAGCCCAAATCACTCTGCAGAGACTGTCTGGTGAGCTGGCTGCTGAGGCCTGCTCTGGCGCAGCATGCTGTAGCTGCAGCGACTGTCACTGGCCATGCCCTGGCGCTGCCAGTGTCGCCGTCTGTAGAATGGATTCTTGACTGTCACCCCCGTTTTTTAAAATATTTTTTCTTCACCTGTTAGATTCTGGGGGTATGTGTGCAGGTTCATTAAGAAGGTATATTGTGTGATGCTAAGGTTTGGGGTACGGTTGAACCTGTCACTCAGGAAGTTAGCATAGTACCCAACAGGTAGTTTTTCAATTCTTGTCCCTTCCCTTGTATTCTCCAGTGTCAACCCAAATTTTTTGGCATCAATTGGTCCCTTCCCCTCCTCTCCCCTCCTTTTTGCCTTTTGTCTTGAGACAGCGTCTCATTATGTTGCCCGGGATGGTATTAAGCTCCTGGGCTCAAGCTGTCTGCTCTCCTCTGCCTCCCCAAGTGCTAGTATTATAGGCATGAGCCACCATGCCAGGCCCAATTGGTCTTCATTAAAGTTGCAGAGGGGAGCTTCTGATTGGCCAGGACTTGGTCACATGCTCAGGCCTCACAGAGGAGCTGGGGAAGGGTGATTTGGGAGGGGTGTATCACTTTTTGGTTTCTGTAGTGGCAGGTGGGCACTGCTTCCCACAAGATGAATATGGTGGGAATTCATCAAACAAAAGAAAGGTAGCTCAAAAAATGTTAGGTAGAAAAAAAAAAGGGCTAGGTAAAAATAACTTTGGTTTACATTTCTGTATTTAGTTATGAAAAAGCTCAACTTAGGCTACAGCAGGGCTTCTCATCTGTGACATCAATGGACATTTTGTTGTGGGGCCTGTCCTGTGCGTTGTGGGGTGTTTAGCAGTATCCTTGGCCACTACCCACTGGATGCCAGTGGTATCTGCCCCACTTTTGACAATCAAAAATGTGTCTGTACATTGCCATATGTGTCCTGGGGGGTAAAATTGCCCCAATTGAGAATCACTGGGCTAGAGGCATTCTTAAGCCATGGGTTATGCTTTAATTAGTTAATTTTCTGAGACAGTCTCACTCTGTTGCCCAGGCTGGAGTGCAGTGATGCAGTCTCAGCTCACTGCAACCTCCGCCTCCTAGGTTCAAGCAATTCTCCTGCCTCAGCCTCCTGAGTAGCTGGGACTATAGGTATGTGCCACCACACCCAACTAATTTTTGTATTTTTAGTAGAGATGGGGTTTCACCATGTTAGCCAGGTTGGTCTAGAACTCTTGACCTCGTGATCCGCCCGCCTTAGCCTCCCAAAGTGCTGGGATTACAGGCATGAGCCACCAGACCTGGCCCAAGTTAGGCTTTTATAGCTTTGCATTAATGACTTATTTTTTATTTTTTAATTATTTTTATTTTTATTTATTTATTTTTTTTGAGACAGTTTCACTCTTGTTACCCAGGCTGGAGTGCAATGGCGCGATCTCGGCTCACCGCAACCTCTGCCTCCTGGGTTCAAGCAGTTCTCCTGCCTCAGCCTCCCGAGTAGCTGGGACGACAGGCACGTGCCACCATGCCCAGCTAATTTTTTTTGTATTTTTAGTAGAGACGGGGTTTCACCATGTTGACCAGGATGGTCTCGATCTCTTGACCTCGTGATCCACCCGCCTTGGCCTCCCAAAGTGCTGGGATTACAAGCGTGAGCCACCGCGCCCGGCCTGCATTAATGACTTATCACAGGAATGGATTTTATATTATTGTCCTTGGAGAGGGACAAAGTTTTCTCATGATGGTGCCCTTCCCGTGCATGTGAATATCTGAAACTTCAGTGTTCTCAGCCTTCAGTGTACCTGAGCATCAACTGGAGATCTGTTTGAAGGAGGCCAGTTTCTGGGCCCTACTTCATACACTTTAATTTTGTGGGTCTGAGGCCCAGGAATCTGCAAGTTTTAACAATCTTGGTGATTCAGATGCAGGTGGGTGATGGACCACCCTTTAAAAAACACATGGCTACTTCATTGAATATCAGTCTCAAAAACAAAAAGATGTGTGTTTTTTCAAAAAGAAGAGATATCTGGGGGCCATTGCTCATGTCTGTAATCCCAGCAACTTGGGAGGCTGAGGAAGAAGGATTGTTTGAGGCCAGGAATTTCAGACTAGCCTGGGCAACACAGTGATACTCAATCTCTCTCTCTCTTTTTTTTTTTTTAGCTCCCCTCCCCACATCAGGCCCCCAAGACCAATACTCAGTCTCTTAAATAAATAAACAAATAGGCCAGGCATGGTGGCTAATGCCTGTAATCCCAGCACTTTGGGAGGCAGAAGTGGGTGGATCACTTGAGGTTAGGAGGTCGAGACCAGCCTGGCCAACATGGTGAAACTCCACGCCTACTAAAAATACAAAAATTAGCCGGGTGTGGTGGTGTATGCATTTAATCCCAGCTACTTGGGAAGCCGAGGCAAGAGAATTACCAGGAAGCAGAGCTTGCAGTGAGCCGAGATCATACCACTGCACTCCAGCCTGGGTGATAGAATGAGAGACTGTCTCAAAAACAAAAAACCAAAAAACAAAAAAAATGAGCCAGGTGTGGTGGTGCACACTTGTAGTCGCAGTTACTTGGGAGGCTGTGGCATGAGGATTGCTGGAGCCCAGGAGCTTGCGGCTGCAGTAAAGCCATGATGATGCCATTCTGCTCCAGCCTGTTTGACATAGAAGAGACACAGTTTTAAGACTTCTAAGTCTTTCTAGGCATTGATTAAAAAGACACAAGGTAAAGATGCTGTCTGTTCTTAGGCTTTTTTGGAAGGGCTTGTGTGGAACCAGCTTCAACACGTGACACCAGTATTGATCACACTTCAACACCATCAGCAGGAAGTATTCTCTCGTTACGAACTCTGATTTGCCTTACGTCTTTCTCAGGAAAGAACCTTTTACTCTCCACTTCCTTAAGTAGGAGGTTTTTATGTTTTCCCAATCTCCCAGTTTTGCCAATTTCTTCAGCGGTCTTGTTGAGTGGTCTTGACTTCCTAACCCTGGTAGGAGGCGGGAACGCGGATTCTCAGCAGCTCTGGCTTTATTTTTCATGTAGAGCCTCGATGACTGGATGTTGTCCAGCGTTCTAGTTGTTCCCCAGGAACGGAGGAGACAACAGGTAGGTAATACTTGTGACAAAGCTGTGGACCTCTGGAGCCTCTAAGCCTCCCAGAGGAAGTCTTAAATCTGTTAAAGATCCCATCTACCGAGAAAGCCTCCTGTAGTTTTTAAGTATGCTTGGAGGCTTCTTTGAGCTACTTGGTTCTATTTTCACTCCTGCTCTATCTGTGGCTAGTCAGTGATATTTCTGACAGCAATTTTTCTAAAACTCCGATCAAGTAATTTTGCCAATTTTTTATTTAAAAAATGAAATTATTATTATTTTGAGACAGAGTTTTGCTCTGTTGCCCAGGCTGGAGTGCAGTGGCATGATTTTGGCTCACAGCAGCCTCCACCCGCCAGGTACAAGGGATTCTTGTGTCTCGGCCTCCCTAGTAGCTGAGATTGCAGGTGCCCACCACCATGCCCAGCTGTTTTATATTTTTAGTGGAGATGGGGTTTTACCCATGTTGGCCAGGCTGGCCTTGTGCTCCTGGCCTCAAGTGATCTGCCTGCTTCAGCCCCCCAAATTGCTGGGATTACAGGTGTGAGCCACCACTCCTGGTGATTTTGCCAGTTTAAAGCCTTTGATAGTTCTCTGTTGATTACAGAACAAATTCTACCCTTATTCAAGCCCCTACTCTACCTTTCCAGCCATTCCCCACCAAGCCACTTCTGTTCTAGGCTCACCAAACTATGCTGAGGATGCTTAATTCTGTATACTAATTTTACTGAAACCTTGTTATTAACTATACTGACAACCTGTATTTCAGACTCACCAAACTCTGTTACAGACTAACATGCCCAGCTCATGAGCTGGGTGCCTGCTAAATATTTTTTCTAAAAAGTGGATATTGGGGCCAAGTGCAGTGGCTCACGCCTGTAATCCCAGCACTTTGGGAGGCCAAGGTGGGTGGATCACGAGGTCAGAAGTTCAAGGCCAGCCTGATCAACATGGTGAAACCCCATCTCTACTAAAAATACACAAATTAGCTGGGTGTGGTGGTGCACGCCTGTAATCCTAGCTACTCAGGAGGCTGAGGCAGGAGAATTGCCTGAACCTGGGAGGCAGAGGTTGCAGTGAGTGAAGATTGCACTACTGCACTCCAGGCTGGGTGACAGAGCCAGATTGTCTAAAAAAAAAAAAAAAAAATTTGTACTTGCAGTTTCTTCTGAAAAATGAAAAGACATGATAGTATTGTGGTTGTATTTCTAAATGGTGATGATCACCTCTTTCCCTGAGACAGGATGTGTTCTATCTAAATAGCCATCATGGAAAAAGGTAAGGGGAAATACCGTGAAACTTTACCCTCCTGTTTCCCACAAGAGGGCAATGTAATCTCTAAGAAAGTAAAAGGGACTGGCATTGCAAAACCCGCTGTTTAGCCTGACTCTGTTACCTGAGCAGTGGTGAAGATCTTTAGGCACCCACCTGCATTTTGTGTGCTGAACTGGCATGCTTTATGCCTTAGGCTATCGTTATTTACTTTTTTACGAATTTCTTTTGTTTGGTGTGGTTCCCCTCCAGGATCTATGTGGAAGGCCAGTTTGATGAAAAGGCATGCAAGGGGCACCTGTGTGTAGCTTCTGGGGCCACCTTCAGCCTAGGTGGAAGTTGTGGAAGGTTGACATAGGCCTGATGAGGCAGGGTTGTTTTTAGAGAAAAGCATCACCTATAGAAACCACCTCACAGCCTAGCATTACTTGATGGTGCTTTTTGTTGGTGCAGAATCTTGATTTTTGTCAGCACCCTGAGAGAGCAGCCCCCTGCAGAGCCTCCCTTCTTATTAACCTGGCTGATACAGACTGATGTGTAAACCAAAATGCCAATTTATTTAGAATGAGACAGATCTACTGAGGGTGCCTAGAAACTCATTTTTGCTGGCCAGAGTGTACTTTCTGTTTAGAAAAATTAAAAGTAGGAACCAAAATATAATCACAGGATGCTTGTCTGAGTTCTAAGCAAGGGGAATGCTGCCATTTGTACATTTGAGGTCCTGCCGTGGTGTTCTGAAGTGTCCTTCTGAGATTAGGGACTGCGGGGGTGGAGCCCCTCTGCCAGGCCTCCTTATCCAGACAGTACTTATATGTACCTTGCTAGAGTTCCCCGTATGGTTGGTACCACATTTACGTATCTTTAGATATAGCAACACCACAAAGTTGATTACATTCACATGTGGCATTTTTCACTGCAGGTCCTATTTATGCTTATTATAGATGATTTTAATAATTCAGGCCTAAAGATTTCGGGAGGATTAAAGGTGAGGCTCCTTAGCAACTCTAACTGCTCCTAAAGAGATCTCAAAGGTTTCAGAAAATAAAACTAGCTCTTAACTCCCAGATGGTAACTGGGATAGATAAGTGAAAAAGGCTCTAAATCTTACTTTCTCTGGTTTTTCTTCTCTTTGTTTGCCTTTGGTCAAATCAAACATCTTTTGCCGCATCTTTTCTCCTCTTGTTAAAATCTATTCTTACTACTGGTAAAATTGAAACGGTTTAGTAAGAATACAGAAATTTGAGAAAGAGGCCGGGCGTGGTGGCTCATGCCTATAATCTCTGCACTTTGGGAGGCCGAGGTGGGTAGATCATGAGGTCAGGAGATCAAGACCATTCTGGCTAACGTGGTGAACTCCGTCTCTATTAAAAATACAAGTTAGCTGGGCGTGGTGGCATGCACCTGTAGTCCCAGCTACTTGGGAGGCTGAGGCAGGAGAATCACTTGAACCTGGGAGGCGGAGGTTGCAGTGAGCCGAGATCATGCCACTGCACTCCAGCCTGGGCGACTCCGTCTCAAAAAAAAAAAAAAAAAAGAAATTTGAGAAAGAGGAGGAAGAAAGAACTGAAGTGGTTCATAAGTGGCATACTTAGATTTTGGGTTATTTTAAAAACTGGCTTTGGTTGTTAAAACTGGTAAATTTTTTTCATCACTTTGAGTTGAATAACATAGCCATATTCCTTTAGGTAAAACTAGTACTGAATCTATGTATCTTTCTACCTGAATCCTAGTTTTGATCCTACTTTCCACCAATTTGCCTATAGTTAGGATGTTGACTCAGCCTTAAGGGCTTAGCTCTGAGCACACAAGGAACTTGAATGCTTGTAGAAATTTTGGGTATGTTTTATTCATGTACTCAGTTTAGGGGACAATCTGCTGTGCACTGGGCGTGTTTCCTTCAGCCGTGTTTTGTTAGTCATCTATGGCCTTGGGTTCCCAGTGCAAGGGATGAAGCAAGGCATGAGTGTTTAGTAACACTGTGGGGTTGTGCCCATTCTTGCCTGCCTCATTGGACAGTGGCAATGGGCTCAAATGCCTCAGCAGGTGGTTTGATAGGATTTGGAGAAATAGGACAGTTAGAAAATGAGTTATTTGACACTGAAGTTCAGTCAAGCATGTATTTAAATGCCTTTTTTAGTGCTCTGAGCTTGGCTTAGGTTCAGGGTGCTATTAGGATAAGTAGAAGACCTGATTGTGTTTTTCTTTTTCTTTTTTTTTGAGATGGAGTCTCATAGTGTCAGCTGGGCTAGAGTGCAGTGGCATCTCTCAGCTCTTTGCAATCTCGGACTTCTGGGTTCAAGTGATTCTCCTGTCTCAGCCTCCTGAGTAGTTGGGATTACAGGTGCCTGCCACCACGTTTGGCTATTTTTTGTATTTTTAGTAGAGACAGGGTTTCACTGTGTTGGCCAGGCTGATCCTGAACTCCTGACTTTGTGATCCGTCCGCCTCAGGGGGGAAAGTGGACAAAGTGCTGTGATTGTTACTTTTTTAGGGAGTTTAAAATCTATGCAACTGAAACATCTACATAAAGCAATTAGAAAGCAATGCAGGATACTGTAGTGTAGTGAAGAGCTTAGAGACTCGGGTTAGACAGATCTGTACTTTTAAAAACCTTTCTGAGCCTTAGTTCCTTATATGTAAATGGGGATATTGAAAAGATTGTATGAGGTAATGTATGTCAAGCACTTAATGTAGAGCCTGGCATATAGCTACATGTTCAATATTTGGTGGTAATCATAGTAATTGGGCCTAATAAAAGATTTCCTTTGTGTGGTCTTTTTTTTTTTTTTTTTTTTTTTTTTTGAGACGGAGTTTCTCTTGTTACCCAGGCTGGAGTGCAATGGCGCGATCTCGGCTCACCGCAACCTCCGCCTCCCGGGTTCAAGCAATTCTCCTGCCTCAGCCTCCCGAGTAGCTGGGACTACAGGCAGGTGCCACCATGCCCAGCTAATTTTTTTTTTGTATTTTTAGTAGAGACGGGGTTTCACCATGTTGACCAGGATGGTCTCGATCTGTTGACCTCGTGATCCACCCGCCTCAGCCTCCCAAAGTGCAGGGATTACAGGCGTGAGCCACCGCGCCCGGCCTTTGTGTGGTCTTATTGAGAAAGGAAAGGTTTCCCATCATCACTGCTCCTGGTGATCATGTTGAAGGAGAATTTCCTAAAATGTGTTGTATACTTTCTTGATTTCTTTGATAAGCATGCCTGCCTGTAATTGTCTTTTTTTAACCCCTATTTTAAAAATAAGTTGCTTCTATTCTGGAGAGTCAGGTAACCCAATAATATATTTCTGTATAAAGGAGTAAAGAGTACAGAAAGGCCTGTACCAGGACTAATAAGTAACGGCTTCGGGGGACAACTTCAGTGTTTTGGGTAATTAGGATCTTTCTGCTCCTAATATTCTTGGCCAGGTTCTAAAAGACTATAGGGTTTTATTATTATTTTTTTATTTTTTCTAGAAATGTGGAGCCTGATTACATGGGATAGGTTTAGTAGGACTAGAGGTGTGTAAAGAAACAGCAAATAGCCCCTGGATTATCTTTTATTTCTCATCAGAAGTGAGCTTGATGGAAAGGACTGATTCAGAAGCAGTGAGGAAATGTGGGTTCCAGCCCTGAACACGTGACCATGATTGTGTGCCAGGGCTGCCCCTCTACTGCACATGGCACTGGTTGCCTGAGGAGGTTTAGAACCTCCTGGGAAAGGTAAGGTGCTGATAAGTGAAAGGAAACCTTACTAGGTCCCAACTTTTTTTTTTTTTTTTTGAGACGGAGTTTCGCTCTTTGTTACCCAGGCTGGAGTGCAATGGCGCGATCTCGGCTCACCGCAACCTCCGCCTCCTGGGTTCAGGCAGTTCTCCTGCCTCAGCCTCCCAAGTAGCTGGGACTACAGGCACGTGCCACCATGCCCAGCTAATTTTTGTATTTTTAGTAGAGACGGGGTATCATCATGTTGACCAGGATGGTCTCGATCTCTTGACCTCGTGATCCACCCGCCTCGGCCTCCCAAAGTGCTGGGATTACAGGCGTGAGCCACCGCGCCCGGCCGGTCCCAACTTTTTAGTAAGTTTTTTAAGATTAAAAATGTAGACCAGGCAAAGTGGCTCATGCCTGAAATCCCAGCACTTTAGGAGGTCAAGGCTAGTGGATCTCTCAAACCCAGAAGTTCGAGACTAGTCTGAGCAACATGGTGAAACCGTGTCTCTACAAAACAAACAAAAAAAGCGAGATGTGGTGGTATGCACCTGTAGTCCCAGCTACTTGGGAGGCTGAGACAGAAGGATTTCTTGAGCCCAGGATGCGGAGGTTGCAGTGAACAGAGATGGTGCCACTGCACTTCAGCCTGGTTGACAGAGCAAGACCTTGTCTAAAAAAAAAAAAAAAAAAAAAAGAAAAGTTCGTTTAAAAGAAAAAAAAACCTCAAAATTTTAATGGACTTTACCTCTTTAGAGGGTGAATATTCTTTTCGAGGTGATGGAAATTGCATGAGTAAAGGAAAATTTGAGTGCCTTTGGTAATGAAAGAGTGTAAGCATGTCAGGATTTCTCACAGCTGTTTTAGTAGGCAGAGTGCTTCCACTTGGGGAATAACACCACAAGAAATCTCAATTTTCCCTGATGCTTGTTCCATTTCATTCTGTGTACTCTTCTCTGCACAGATTTAAATACCAAATTGCTTCTATTACTTCACAGTTTCCACCTGGGGTCTCGGGAGTTTGCACAGTGCCGAAAAAGCATCTGCAGCTTCCCCCTTTTTTGCCACATCTTATAACCTGGGGGCTACTTTTTGAGCTGTTTATGTCATCATGACTATATCTCTGGGTATTCCTAGTTGAGTTTTTAGTTTCAACTGGAGCTGCAATCGCAGAAGTGGCAGGGACTCCCCATGCTTAAAAATTAATCTCAGCTTGGAAAGTTTTTTGCTGTGATGGTTGGGGTGATTTAATTTTGAAACTACCTTTTTACCTTTCTTAGCTCTGCTGGGATTAAACTTTTTATTAAAAATTTGGCAGGTTTGAAAAATAATGTGAAGATTATTTTCTGTACTCTAAAAATACAGAAAATAGTTTTAGCCAAATCTGGTTTGCCTAGGTTTTATTCTATGAACACAGGGAAGGAAAATTATAGGCAAGACAGACTTAATTCTGTCTGCTGTTGCTGTGTAGGGGCACTGATAAAAATATCTTTGTTTATTTAAAAGCAAACTGGACATTTTTGGAAATAATAGTTTGCTGCATATATGGATGAGTTTGGACTAAATTGACCCATCAGTTAGCTAGATGATCAATTGCTTTCAGCTTGGTGATTAATGAACTTTCAGTGCTGTGATCAGCATCTCCCTTGCTGAGTTGCTAAGTTGCATGCATGCTGAAAAGGGCTTCCAGTGAATGGGTGTGTTTGCCAGATACAGTTGCTTCTGGATCTGCCCTTGGAAAAAGTCCCTGCAGTGGCTGGGGCTCCCCTCCGTCTCCTTTCTGATTTGTCCTGTTTCTCTTCCAGTGTCTCACATAGTCGGGCTAAGTGGGGTTAGTATAACAGCACATGCACACCTTTTAAGGAGACCTCCCGGAAGTATTACAGAAGACGTTCTAGCTGGCACAGTGATTTGGGGATTCTTTTGCTAAAGAAAAAGTGGAAGATAAATATTGGGGTAGATATCTAGCATTTTCTGCCACAATCCCTCAACTCTTAAAATATAGTAAGCATCTCTTCAAGTATTGGTGAAGCCCTGTTCACCCTCAGTTTGTTGCCATGGACTTCAGAATAGCTTTCTGTTCCTTCCAGAAATGCTCATTTTGATTTGTGAAAGTAAAGGTCAGTTCAACCTGAGAATGGCCAGTTCAACCTGAGAATGGCCATATTGCTCAGATCTTTAAAATAACAACTGAGTGTTACGTTAGCTCAAAGGGAAGTTCAGTGGAATTTGACATTGCAGTTTGTCCTTTTCCGAGTTGATCATTTAGATCAGAAATCAGCAATCTTTTTCTATAAAGGACCTGGTAGGCTGGGCACGGTGACTCAGGTGTTTAATCCCAGCACTTTTAGAGGCCAGAATGGGTGCATCACTTGAGCTTAGGAGTTCAAGATCACCAGCCTGGGCAACATAGTGAAACTCTGCCTCTGCTAAAAATACAAGAATTAGCCAGGTGTGGTGGCATGCGCCTGTAGTCCCAGCTACTTGGGAGGCTGAGGTGAGAGGATGGCTTAATCACTTAATCCCCGGTGGTCCAGGCTACAGTAAGCTGAGATGGTGCCACTGCACTCTAGCCTGCGTAACAGAGACCCTCACTTTAAAAAAAAAAAAAAAAAAAAAAAAAAGGACCTGCAGACCATAACCCCTGTGTTGTGACTACTCAGCTCTGTCTTTGTAGTATAAAAGCAGCCATAGACAAAACATAAAAGAATGGGCACGCTGTGTGCCAATGAAACTTAATTTATTACCCTGAAATGGAAATTACATGCATTTTTCACGTGTCATGAAGTATTCCTGTAAATTTTCCAACCATTTTAAAATGTAAAAATCATTCTTAGGTCATAACCTGCAGAAAAAACAGGTAGCAAGCTGAATTTGGCTCAAAGGCTATTACAGATTGTTAACTCCTGATTTTAGATGTTGATTGTAGAAATGAGTCCTGGGAAAATAAAATAATGTTTTACTGTTCTAAACAGAAGTTGGTTACCTAGGGTTACACTCTGGAATGGCACAGAGGGAAGGAGAATCTAAACTTTTAAAAGAAGTGAGTTAGACTGTTTTCAGGTCACAGATTCTAAAATGTTTAAAGATACATTACTAGATCCAAAAAAGTCTGTATTTTTAAAAGTTGAACTTTTTATTTTTAAATGGGATAAAATATGTAACTTAAAATTTAGCATTTTAACCAGTTTAATTTTTTATTTTCATTTTTGAGATGGAGTCTTGCTGTGTCACCCAGGTTGGAGTGTAGTGGTGCAATCTCAGCTCTCTGAAGCCTCTGCCTTCTTCTGGGTTCAAATGATTCTTCTATCTCAGCCTCCTGAATGACTGGGATAACAGGTACACGTCACCAAGCCTGGCCAATTTTTCTATTTTTGGTAGAGATGGGGTTTCACCACGTTGGCCAGGCTGGTCTTGAACGCCTGACCTTGAGTGATCCTCCCACTTCGGCCTCCCAAAAGGCTAGGATTAGAGGCGTGAGCTGTCACACCTGGCCTTATTTAACCAATTTAAAAATGTACAATTCTGTGCTATCAAGACGTTGACAATGTTGTGCACCTGTTACCACTATTTGTTTCAGAACCTTTTTTATCATCCCAAACTCTGTACCTGTTAAACCAAACAATTTCTCATGATCCCTCCCTCCCTCTGGCCCCACCCTAGTGTCCTTTATAGTACTTAGTGTCTGTGAATTTGCCTATTGCAGGTACTTCGTAAGTGGAGACATACAATATTTGTTCTGTCATGACTGGCTTATTTCACTTAGCAATTTGCCTTCAAAGTTCATTCATGTTGTAGCATGTATCTAAATTTTGTTCCTTTTTAAGACTGAATAATCTGTTTCATGTGTTTCGTGTTTACCACCATGTTTTGTTTATCCATCTATCTTTTTTTTTTTTTTTGACAGAGTCTCCCTCTGTCGCCCAGGCTGGAGTTCAGCGGCACAGTCTCAGCTCACTGTAACCTCCGCCTCCCGGGTTCAAGCGATTCTCATGCCTCAGCCTCTTGAATAGCTGGGACTGCAGGTGTGTACCACCACACCTGGCTAATTTTTGTATATTGGCCAGGATTGTCTCGATCTCCTGACCTCGTGATCTGCCCACCTTGGCCTCCCCTCCCAAAGTGCTGGGATTACAGGTGTGAGCCACCATGTCCGGCCCCATTTATCTGTTCATGGACATTTGAGTGGTTTCCATCTTTTGGCTATTGGGAATAATGCTTCTGTGATTGGTCTACAAGTATCTGTTTCAGTTCCTGCTTTCTATTCTTTTGGATATATACCTGAAAGTAGAATTGGTGGATCATATGGTAATTCTGTGTTTAACTTTTTCAGAAACCATCATACTGTTTTCCACACAGCCTACACCATCTCACACTCCCACCAGCAACGCACACTAGGATTCTAATTTTTCTACATCCTTGCCAACGCCTCTCTTTCTTTTTGAAAATAATAACCATCCAAATGGGTGTTAAGTGGTATTTGATTGTGGTTCTGATTTGCATTTACCGTAATGACTAGTGATATTGAGTGTCTTTTCATGTCCTTTTTGCCTTTGTATATCTCCTTAGGAGAGATGTCTACTCGAGGTTTTTTCTTTGCCATCTTAAAATTGGTTTTATTTTTCATGAGTAGTAGGAATTCTTATATATTCTGGATATTAATCCCTTATCAGATTTGAAAATTTTTTTCCAGTCTGTGGCTTACCTTTTCACTGTCCTGGTAGGGTCCTTTACACAGATGTTTCTAATTTTGATGAAGTACAATTTATTTTTTTTTTGTTTTGTGCTTTTGATGTCATAGCCAAGAAATCATTGCCAAATGCATTGTCATGATTTTTCCATATGTTTTCTTCTCCGTGTTTTATAGTTTCAGTTCTTATGCTTAAGTCTTTGATCCATTTTGGTTAGTTTTTGTATATGGTATTAAGTAAGGGTCCCACTTCATTCTTTTGTATGTGGATATATAGCTTTTCCTGCACCATTTGTTAAAAAAGGCTGTCCTTCCCACACTGAATAGTCTTGATACCTTTGTTGAAAATCACTTAACCATGTATGTGAGGGTTTATTTCTGCGCTCTATTCTATACCACTGGTCTATATGTCTGTCCTTAGGTACTATCATATTGTTTTGGTTACTGTAGCTTTGTAATCAGTTCTGAAATCAGCAAGTGTGGGTCTTTATACTTTGTCACTTGTTTTTCTCTAAGATTATTTCAGCTGTTTGGGGTCCCTTGAGATTCCATATGAACTTCAGAATAGGTTTTTATGCCAAAAGGCCATGGATTTTGATAGGGCTTGATCACTTTGGGTAATACTGTCAATTTAATGGTATTAAGTCTTCCTGTCTCTCAACATGGGGTGTCTTTCCATTTGTTTGTCATCTTTAATGTCTTTCAGCAATGTCTTACCTTTTTTTGATGTGAAAGTCTTTTGCTTCCTGGGATAAATTTATTCCTAACTATTCTATTCTTTTTGACTTATTGTAAATGAAATCGTTTATTTTCAGATTGTTAGTGTGCAGAAATTCAACTGATTTTAGTGTGTTTGTTTTGCACCCTGCACCTCTTTGCTGGATTCATTTATTAGTTCTAACAGTTTTTAGAATTTTTTTGGGGGTTTTACATATGAGATCATGTCATTTGTGAACTGAGATAATTTTACCTCTTACTTTCCAGTTGGATGCCTTTGTTATGTTTTTTCCTTGCCTCATTTCTCTGGCTAGAACTTTCAATACTATGTTGAATAGAAATTGTGTATGTGGGCATCCTTATCTTGTTTCTGATCTTAGGGAAAAAGTTTTCAGTTTTTCGTCATTAAGTATGATGCTCGCTGTGAGTTTTCATCCATGGCCTTTATCATGTTGTGACATTTCTATTTGTAGTTTATTGAGCATTTCTTTAATTGAGAGAGGATGTTGAATTTTATCAAATGCTTTTTTTGTGGAGATGCATATTGAAGTACAGTCATGTGCTGCATAAGGACATTTTGGTTAACAAAAGCCTGAATATATGATGGTGGTTCCGTAAGATTTTAATACTGTATTTTTATTGCACCTTTTGTATGTTTAGATGCATAATTGCCTACAGTATTCAGTGTGGTAACATGCTGTACAGGCTTACAGCCTGGGAGCAATAGGTTATACCATATAGCCTAGGTGTGCAGTAGGTTGTACCATCTAGGTTTGTGTAAGTAAACTCTGGGATGTTTGCACAATGATAAAATTGCCTAACGATGCGTTTCTCGGAATGTATTCCTGTCATTTAAGTGGTGCATGACTGTATGTGAGGATGATTTCTGGGCCTCACTTTAAAATACTGCAGCAAAGAAGAAAAGAGGATTGGTAAAGCAAGTGTGGCAAAATCTGGATAATTGTGAGAAATGGATGATACTTATCTGGGGATTTACTAACTGATTTCTACTTTTGATATTTGGAAATTCATATAATAAAGCTTTTTATTTATTTTTTTGAGACGTCGTTCTGCTCTTGTTGTTCAGGTTGGAGTGCTATGGCACAATCTCAGCTCACTGCAACCTCCACCTCCTGGAATCAAGTGATTCTCTTGCCTCAGCCTCCCGAGTAGCTGAGATTACAGGCATGGACTACCGTGTCCAGCTAATTTTCACATTTTTAGTAGAGACAGGGTTTCATCATGTTGGCCAGGCTGGTCTTGAACTACTGACCTCATGTGATCCACCTCCCTTGGCCTCCCAAAATGCTGGGATTACAGGAGTGAGCCATTGTGCCCAGCCTACATAATAAAACTTTTGGGAAGGAAAAATTTTATTAAAGTTCTCTATATTGTGTTCTTTTTATTTTCTTTATTTCTGCGTTTAGTATGAATGTGTAGTAGTTTCTAAACTTGAATTATTTGGGGAGACTTTGGAAAAAACTGTAGATTTTATGAGTAGATTTATCAGGCTTGGGTTAGGACTTGGTCCCTGGAAGTGATTGGGATGCAGCCTACATGTCTTTCACTCTGGTGATTACATGGGACATGTCTGTACCTTCTCACCCTCCAAGCTGGTTGAGCCGTGAGAAGTAAAATAGGAGTAAAACTCAGGAAAGGGAATGGCAGCATCATCCCTTTGTGTTCTTTCTTGCAAGCTAGGAGAACATTCTTCCTTAGTGGGAAAAGAGCAGGACTTGGAATCACAAATTCTACTCCAGACAGTAAGCCTACATGACCTTGGTTGAACAGATAACTTTTATTATTATTTTTTTTTGAGACGGAGTTTCGCTCTTGTTACCCAGGCTGGAGTGCAATGGTGCGATCTCGGCTCACCGCAACCTCCGCCTCCTGGGTTCAAGCAATTCTCCTGCCTCAGCCTCCCGAGTAGCTGGGACTACAGGCACGTGCCACCATGCCCAGCTAATTTTTGTATTTTTAGTAGAGACGGGGTTTCACCATGTTGA